>CAIGRB010068531.1:1420-23230 GCA_903798255.1 Fraxinus quadrangulata
AAGTTTGCTAAACGGAAAATTGACATGACAATTTGCGTAAATATAAATGGTTTATCAACATAGCACTTGAAAAAAAATTGTATAACTGGCATCCATGACTCATGCCTACCTTGAGCACCTTTAAGACCAATTAGATCATAAATAAGTTAAATACAAATTGTTAATGTCCATCAGAATAAAAGATAGAACTTCATACCATCTAATATTATAACTTGGCCATTTCATAAAATGTTAATACCTCATATATGCTTCTAACAATCGAACTCCATAGTGTTGCTAAAACTAAAATCATAATTGGCTAGGCCGCCTCCTTGCATCAGTTCGCGTTCTCTTTACAGGCTTCGCCCACCCAACAGTGCTGCCAATACTACCACTATTCCCCGGTTGAGGAGAAAGGGCAGCCCACCCTTGTTGGGTATTTTGATGGCTAAATCCCACATCCTTCCCGCCTGAGTTTGAGCCCGGACTTCGGATATTTCGAATGAGGCCAGTAGGGGAGACAGGACCTGCTGACGCTTTCCCCAACTTCACAGAAGTCTTCTCTCTATCTTTCCTTTTCTTCTTGCAGATAACAAGGTCTCCTGGATGACTGAGTGTGCATGATTCGTCCGGTTGGCTAAGATCCCGACCGCTGCTACTTCCAAGTCTCAGCTCTTTTTGAGGCATAATCCTCCTTACCTTAGTATCTTCAACAGTATGAACAGACTCTCGACTCTGTGACTTCTGTAGAGGAACTAGATCAGAGTTCACACCCTTCACTAATTTATGGCGCTTGTTCTGACCAGCAAGTACCTGTCTTGATGTTGAACCCAAGGCCTGGGTAGATACTGGGCTGGAGAAAGAGACTGAATTTTTGGCTTCTTGAAAATCAGTGTCCGGAAATGCTATCTTCAAGATATCAAAGAAAAGATCGTGCACCTTTCTTGCTTCAGATCTCACCTATTGAATTAAATTAGTTTAGTTCTTTTAGCACATCCTGATGGGGGCACGCATATAACCCAGACATACGAGTGAGGCTATCATTTATTGGGGCTTTTAGTTTAACAATGCCCCAAAGCTCATTCAGTTATTTGTCATCATAACTGATTTATTGGTTTAGCCTCACCCAAAATAACAAAAAATGTAGGCCGTTCAAGGTTTCATGACAGGTGAAACCTATAAAATGGAAGTTATAAGACTATGTTCACCTCTCCGAGTTAAATTAGACAAATTAGCTTGACCCATCAAAAGCTGTCTTCTATCATTAAGGAGAAGGTCGATGAAAATCTAGTTTTGACAAGTGAGCATGTTCATTCCATTTGAAATTTTATAAATAGATTTATCAATCATTCATGACCTTGAATCTCTACAATTTAGTGTTCGACGTGTGAATCTATTTTGGATAAATTTGATGCTTATCAAAACATATTTTCAGGTGCGTTACTTGTCATTGTAATGGAAAATGTCTCAGAAGCATATTTTAAAATAAATTTCAGCACAAGCCTAATTTAGAACCAACATGGAGTAAACAATATAAAGAGCAACAAAAATCTGTGAAATGATAGAACTGAAAAGTAATACCTCATATGACAGCCCATAATATTGCATCCCACACTTCAACATAAGCTGAACATCAGATATAAGCTCCATTACTCCACTGAACTCAGATTTGTCAATGCGTCGATTGATCTTTCGTAAGTCCAGAAAGTTATCCCCCATCGCCCCCGTGGCACTGGAGTTTTCAATTCTTTTCCACAGTTCACTTAGCAGTGGAATTATTTGAAGCCCTTCTTTGTCTATTCTCCTTTGGAGCTTGCTAATAACATTCTTGCACTGAAATAAGACAACATTGGTTGAATAAAAATGACCAACAAGATAAAATTGGAAGGTGATGGCGATGGTAGGCACCAAACAAAAAAGTCAAAGAGAGAGTACTCAACGAAAATTTTCATATGCAAGACTTGTCACCACGCGCTATCTATATAAATAAACTGTTACACATCATCCCTCTGGTAAAAGATTCCTTAAAATAAGACCAAACAAGCTACTAGTTCAACTAGATGAATTTCCTATATTATTACAAAATCCAAGACGTCTTTCCAAAATGTACGGAGAACGACTACCCTCAACCACACTCTTTAATATGCTGACCCCTGGATCGATCCCCAAAGGGAAACAAGAAAATAGGAGGGAAATAAAATTACAAATACAAATAAAAATACAATAAGCCATGCAATTGCAACCCTAGCGACTAAGAGATTTGTCCTCTTTGGCTTCGCAAAAATATTGTTCTTAACAAATCTCATTATTAATTCTCTCCCACCATCTACCATTTCCAAATTGTAAAAATGGACCCAAACTTATCCACAAACTTTCTGTGGAAGTAATAAGGCCCCATGTTTCATTTCCTATCATTTATCGAGGAGTACAACTTGTGAAAAGAGGAAAATCTTCATACCTTAATACTCTTTACATAAAACCCATGCCAAGACCAAATTGAAATTAAATTTAGGGTCTGTTTGACTCGAAGAATGGAATTTAGGTGGAAAGAAAATGAATTCCAGAGAATTGAATTGTTTATAACTTGTTTTACTGGGAAGTATCAATTAATTGTGTTTGATTGGTATAATTTTTCACATGAAAAATATAAAATTTTAGATCTTTTGGTGTTCGTTTGGCTTTATTTTTCATGAAAATTGTCTATAAAATATATAATTTGTTACAATTGGGAATAGAATTTCTTCCAATTGCCCCCCAAAAAAAAAAAAAAAAAAAAAAAAGAAGAAAAGTAGCCTGGAAAACCAATTCTCACCAATTTGGTGAGGATGAATTCCATGGAAAATTTAGCCTACCAAACAGCCTAAAAGGTGGAAAATGGAAAACGAATTCAAACTTCCCTAGAAATTTTCGTGCTATCAAACAGGCCCTTATCATATATCAATTTATAAGTCCTCATTTGCTTGGAATAACTTGATCATTAAACCCAATGGAAAACATCAATGTTCTACTTTCAAGCATTAATTGAGAATTTCATTGCAAACTGATTGAAAGCATGTTTTGGACTTTTAACTGCTAAGGTTAACACAAGGCATCAGTCTCATCATATGCCACTAACATAGATCAAAAGAAAACTTGTTCAATATAACAAAGTTGCAACATAGTCAAAACAATACAATTAGTTCCAATGATTTAAACAGATCAAGTAGATAGAAAAAGACAACCCATATCGATTCCTCAACTCACAATCAAAAGAGAGATGCAATAAGAAAAGCTCATGCAAAGAACAAGTGAAACCAATCTTCATTTGTGAATCCAGTGAACGCAATAGAATAGGAATGGCCTATAGCTGCTTACCTTTCTTTGGATGACCTCAGAGATCTTACTGCCACCACTTTTAGCCCCTTTGACTTTGCTATCCCAATTTTCTCTTGGGTATTCATCATCATCAATTGAAGGAGAAGAAACACGATTTCCCCTACCAGATTTTCCTGAAACTTGCATTTGAGCCGAACTTATAAGTTTCCTTGAGGGTAAATTCCGCCTGTTTTTGAAGGATGAATCGGTTTTGTCATGTTTTAAGAAACTAGATTTTCCATGAACTTTAAGTGAACTGTTATCCCTAGCTTGTGAGTCATATTTGTGATCCATCTGGAATGGCAACTGAGAGGCATCTCCGCAATGAATTGACAACTTCTCGCCATACTTCTCTTCTGATCTATCGGCAGTATGCTGTGGACGAAGCCGAATACTTCGTTTCCGTTTTATTTTAGGCTGCAAAACTTGTTCATCTTCACCTTCATCCCGATCTTGCATCCAACTACCAGATTGCTGGTGGTCAATATGAGAATCCCCAGAAACAGCAATTTCTCCTTCCTCTAATTCATCCGCCTGGCAAATTTGAAAATGATAGCATCTAAGAAACTCAATAAGTTCAAGTATTTGGTTTGAAGAGAGAGAAGAGGATGTTAAATGAGCCATACCAACTTCTTTGAACGAGAATTAGACCTGCCGTCTAAAGCAGAAAGAGATCCAAACTTCTGAGAAGATGCAGAAGAAACTATTTGCACTAATCTTCGACTGTGTGAAGAAGAGCCGGATGAACCACCTTCTCCAAGTATACCATTGTTTCCAGTGTTTTCTAAAGCTTTTTGGTATTTATATGCATCAGCAGAAATAGGACCATCTTCTTCTGACAGATCTTTACTAACTGGGGCTGGTGCCCCAGTAAACTCGTCATCTTCAAATTCCCCAACTTCTTCTTGTAGAGAATGTTCAATCCTCTCGGAACTAGATTCAGAAAATTCATCATTTTCTTCATCCAATTCTGTGTAAATAGGAACTTTCCCCTTGGGCCGCCCTCTTTTTCTTGGCATCTCAGAAGCCACTTCATTGGAATTCATGCTGATACTTCCTCCGAATAAGGTATTCTTTGATGGTTTCTTCGATAAATTAGCAATGGTAGTCTTCACTTCCTTGGAACTAGTACGAAGCCACTGTGGAACCTCATCATATCGAGTCGTCTCCTCTGTCCAGTCGAGTTCTTCATCCATTTGATCAAAGAGCTCCAGTTCTTCTTCACTTCGAGCAATCATGCGGTTTACTTCACGAAGTGAGGGAACATCATGTACTGTTTCTTGATATCTCTCTTCATCATGCAGCAGAGTTTCTAAGGTCATGCGTCTCTCTTCGTGTGTAGTCCTCTGATCAAATCGCCCGGCATTTATAACTTCATCAGCCATGTCAATCTTATACTGTTGGATATTATTCCGAATGAGGCTCTCAATGGAACCCATGTATCGGTCCTTACCAGCTAGGTCATCATCTGAATCAAATGTACCTCCACTCAAGAATTCGTCCTCTTTCTGATGGCTGGAGATTTTGTCAACTACAGCTTCCATATAAATGACTTTCACTTCCCTAGTCTGCCCAATACGGTGGGCTCGAGCAACAGCCTGTTCCTCATTTTTTGGGTTTGGATCAGGATCATATATGACAACAGTATCAGCAGACTGAAGATTCAAACCTCTTCCAGCAGCACGAATACTGAGCAAAAAGATAAAGCAATCAGTCTCAGGACTGTTAAAGTCCAAAATAGCAGATTCACGATCTTCTAAGCTAGTTGTCCCATCAATTCGCCTGTAGACAAGCCGTCGCCACTGTAAATATTCCTCCATTATATCAAGAAGTTTTGTCATTGTACTAAACAGCAGCACTCGATGTCCTGTTCTGTGGAGCTTCATCAGAATCCTATCCAGAACCCACAATTTTCCGCACGATCGAACAAGAAAATCCTTTGATAAGTCACTAAAGTAAGGATAATTGAGCAATGGGTGATTGCAAGCTTTTCTGAGCTCCATACATCTATTATTCAAAGGTTTGTATATTTTAGCCTGATAAATAGGATTTTTTTGAACCCTGCGCTTTTCATCTTCTGGATCAACTCGAAGAGTTCCAGTGGATTTGATCCAGTCATAAATGGCACTCTGTATAGCCGACATTCTGCATTTTAAAACAACTGAAACCTGCAGGCAAAATTGATGTCAGAAACAATCATTGTCACAAGTTATACGGTACAGCTGTACAAGGCATACCTTGGGAGGAAGTGATCCCTCTACATCTTCAACACGCCGTCTAAGCATGAATGGCTCCAGAATTTGGTGAAGTCTATGGATAATGATTACCTTCTTTTCAGTCTCAAGCCAATCATCCTCAGTATTTTGTGCAAGTTCTTTTTGAAATGGCTGTGAGAACCAATCATGAAATGCCTTGCGATTGTCAAAGACTTCAGGGAGCAGTAGGTTTAAAAGTGACCAAAGTTCTTTAAGATCATTCTGCATACAGAGATATAAAGGTGTGATCCATTGACGTCTAGAGACACAAAACATATATATTTAGTTAAAAGTAAATATACGAGTTAAAAATCCTTTTCACTTCTCCGGCGAGGGTATATTAACCAATATAGTTTTTTGATTCAAGGAGATGGCAAATATACTAGACTCACCTAGACTTGAGTTTTGATCTCCGTTAACAACCATGGCAGCCTGACCACTAGACAATAGAACCAGGAATAACTCTGGTCAAAAGTATTTAGCGAAACTCTAAATGCTAAGTGTGAAGTCATGAACAGTGTCTTATCATAATCCAACGAATTCTATGATTCAACAACAGTTATCTTTACAGAACACAGGATCCATCCTCAACTGATGTCTATGTAGGGATATCAAGGTGATGATATAAGAACCAGAATTTATATCAGTTTTGGCAGTCGTAGCAGGGAAATTGATGACAGGTTGCTTAGGGTATTTGTGACACTGGCACTAAAAGGGTGTTTGGCACCCATTAATTTTTTTTAAAGTTTTTCTCTTTATTAATTATACCCACACATTCTCCAAATAAAATAATATTACACACAAATCTAAAAATTTTCATTACTTTTCAACCACACATTCTTCCATCAATCACTATTCCAAAATTTATAATTTCCCAAAAATGGGTGCCAAACACTTGCTAAGACTCCGACAAGGATCTCATTTGAGTGAGCTCTAATGCAAAACTTTGGTACAAAGATTGTGCGATAGTTAGGTAAATGTCAATGAACATTCGAAGAAAGAAACGTAAACTGAGGAAAAGAATTTTTTAAAACCAAAACATTATGCTAAAACGTAAATGTAATATGACACACAAGGAAAACACTGCACCTAATCTACAAGGTGGTCTCAACAAACCTGCAACGGTGTCCCAGTGAGAAGCAAGCGTCTTTGGCAACGATATCTATCAAGATCACGAGCTAAAACCGATTCTCTATCCTTCATCCGTTGCGCTTCATCAATTATGATGTACTTCCAGTCAACTTTTGACAGTTTTGAACGATCATACATAATGAATTCATAGGTTGTCACAAGGACATTAAACTTCAAGGCTAACACTTCCTATATAACAGATTAAACAAGTTGAAGTTACAAATATTGAAGGCAATAATATTTATCAAGTTTGAATTTTACATGGCAGATGCTCATCTTACTTGAGAAAACAATTTTGACCTTTGGTCTTTCGAACCAACATAGAAGATGCAAGAGACGGTTGGAAGCCAATTGTGAAACTCACTCTGGAATAATAGCTCAATTAGAGATGTCAAAGACAAGAAGAGTCCTATAATAAGAATCTAAATGGAAGCGAAAAGTAACCCAACCTTCCAGTTCACCATAACAGCATTAGGAACAATGATAAGATGTGGGCCATAATTTCCTTTGAACTCCATCAAATAAGCAATCAATGACATAACCTGTATGGCCGAAAAACAAAGGCAATCAACAATAATAGTCTGTCAACAAACTCTCTGGCAGTCATCGAAACATTTTTACTACAAAATGATGGAGAAAAGACTCCAGCGTTACACTAAAACCATTGAGTAAAAAACTAGAGATTCCTCCTCGTGACATAGAAACACAGTCAAATATTCAAACCGCTATTGATCAAAAAACACGTCACCTGCACAGTCTTGCCAAGACCCATCTCATCCGCCAAAATTCCATTTAATTTGTTGTTATACAAAGAAAGCATCCACTGTAAACCAACCTAAAGATTCGAATAATAAAACAATAAATCAATAACTAGAAGCAATTGATAAAATGAAAAGCAATGCAATGAGATAATGCACATTCAAGCGAGCAACATACAAGCTGATAATCTCGTAATGTTCCGGCTCGTAACATTGAGGGCTGCCTTATAACCATTTCATTTACAGCATGTGCGAGGTTGTAATACCTGGAGAAAACCAAGATGCGAAGAGAATGCCATGTCATAAGAATAATCATGTATTGCAAAGAATAGGAAAGTAATTGTTTTAGAGTCAATTATCATAAAGTGCCAACTATATACATATGGGATTATAGTGTGCAGACTACTAAGACTAAACACATAATGGTTATTTATAAAATTGCATATCCAATAGGATTCCCGACATCTAAACAATTATGACCACTACCAAACAATTCCTGTAGAGAATGTATGATGCACAGACAAGAACACGCGTCTAACATGCAATTTTTCAAAAAACAAATACCAACACGACAAATCACCGTGTCAAGGACCACAACCCTTAAACCACTCACAAATGCAGCTTGCCCAACTTTGGCTACACTTTGTAAATATTACTATAAATTGTACTATCCTTTCGGTCATAAAAGTTTATTTTAAGTGTAAAAGAAACCATGTAGCTTGTAAACATTTATTATGATTATTCATCATTTGCAAGTATATTCCTATCACTTAGATTTTTCTTACTTAAACTATTATAGGGGTAGTTTGTATTCAAAGTCTAGTGTTAAGTTTTCTGGTGTTCGCTGCTATGGATCAGAATGCATCACACACCACTAAAGTGGTTGATAACAAAAAAGGTACTAAACAATGTCTGAATGCGTTGATGGGCAAACTGCCAAGTTATGATATGTCATTAATACCATCAAGGAAAAGATTAAGATGGTCAAAACAGAGATTCGTGAATTACACATTCAGCTAGATGAAAGCCGAGCAGCTTGTGTAGTGATGACCAATGTCGTTGCAATCATTCTCTAACTGCACGGAGAAATTAAAATATTGAGACTTCAATCACGGATACTTCAAAGTGCGATGGGCAATAGGCAAGCCCCAGCACAAGAGGACGCATCTAGGCTCAAAATCCTAAAATCGCACTCTTAGAAAGGGGCACAGGATGCAAAGTCAATAATTCATGTTCGACTTGGAACAATACTTTCTTGTGACTATTATTGATGATGAGGCACAAAAGGTGTAAATAACTACCATGTATCAGGGTAAAGATGCGAAACTATGTTGGCGAACAAAATATACATATATCCATGCTAATAGAGCCACATAAACAATTGGAATCTTCTCAAGGAGGTGATCAAATCATAGTTTTCCCGAAAAATGTGGAATATATGGCCCAACGAGCACTACAAAAACTAAAGCGCACATGCCCCCATTCAGCACTATGTGAAAACCTTTTCATGGCATATCTGCGATTTGCAAAAACTAAAGCACACATGCCCCCATTCAGCACTATGTGAAAACCTTTTCATAGCATATGTTGGATGCCAAAAAATGATAAGCTCTTCATGTAGGGTTTAAACCGTGGGCACGAACCATACTCCAACGTGGTAAATTTAGCATGGCAATGGGAGCCACCGAATGCTTGATAGACTATCAATTTGAATCTAAAAAAGATCGATCACAAGGAAATAGCCAATCCAATAGAGGAAGAAATAGGTCTTACAAGCCCAACTCGAGTTGGAGACCACATTCCCACCATAAGGGAAGTCATCAAGGCAACTATCAAGTTAGTTATCAGGGCAACCATCAAAACAACTAGAACAAAGGAAGGCGTCAGAGAGTAAATAGGTACTACTCCTAGAAAAGATGGGTGTTTTTTATGCAACAGGGCTCATCGAGTGAAGGATTGCCCGCAAAAACAATTTGTGACTGAAGAAATTAGGTAAGAAAGCATCTCAACCATACAATTAAGGACTTCAAGCGAAATGAACTCTCATGCACTCTTCAATGAGAAGAGATTGAGGAGGCGAGGAGCTTAGGAAACAATTGGCAAAATGCTGGACAATGAGATTATCGTGCATGCAAAATCACCATATAGAGCTCCAGTGTTATTACATAAAAGGTGGAGTCCCCGAATGTGATTTGACTATCAAGCATTGAACAAAATCACTGTAAAGATCATTTATCGTATTCCACTTGAGGGGGATTGCTACAACCATTTGAGCAGAGCGAAGTATTACACAAAGATTGATCTAAAGCCTGATACCAGCAAGTATGAATCAAGGGATGAAGCGAACACTATAGTGGTAACCTAATATGAGGTATTGGAAGTTAAATTTAGCCTTTTGGCTTGACAAATGCTTCGGATACCTTTTGCAAAATGATGAATTACGTACTCCACGGGTTCTCGGATGGCTTTGTAATGGTGAACTTGGACGACATCGTAATATATAGTGATATTGGAAGAACATGTATAGCATATGAGAAAGATACTTACTTGGCTAAGGGAGAATAAACTTTACGCTAAATCATCTAAATGCTCATTCCCCATACCTCAATCAACTTTCTAGGACACATTATTGAGCAAGGAAAAGTCCGCATGGATTCAAAGAAGGTTATACAGTTCAAATTTTGCAACCGTCAAGACATGTACATGATGTTCACTTGTTTCTTAAGTCAACCAATTATTATCAAAGATTTGTGAAGGGATATTTAGACATCTCATTACCACGGACTAAATTAACAAAGAAGGAAAAAGCTTGGATTGATCAACACAATACCAAGTCGCTTTTGAGAAATTAAAAGAGGATATATGGAGAGATTTGGAGTTAGCAGTGCCGACATGATTAAACAGACATATGCATCAGATTTTGCTTTCAAAGGAGTCCGAGGCAAGAAGAGCATCCGGTTACATATGATTCGGAAGTTGAATAATGCAAAGTCTTGTCACTTAACGTATGAAAAAGGAGTTGTTAGCAGTAGTCCGTTACAGAGTATGAAGTCACTATTAACTCGTGTCTCCATCCACTTCGAAGAACGAGAACACTGTTGTTAGTAACTTCATGTTCCAACCAAAACTGTAGAGCAAGCGAGCTCGTTTACAAGAACTTTTGAAATTCAACTTTGTGCTGGAGTATCGTGCTTTTTCAAAAAAAAATCATGTAGAAAATGCACTCAATTGACAGACTAACATAACCACTGTGCTCAATGATAGCTATTTCTGTGAGAAAAGTTGCTATGAATATAATAGACCAAATATGGGCACTTCCAGAGAAGGACCTTGCGACACAGTATTTGATTGACATTATTAAGCAAGGCAAGACTTGTTAGTTCTGGCTGGATAATTTTTTAAGGATAAAAGGAAACCAACTCTGTACCAAAGGACGGATATTTGAGAAAATACTTAATCACGAAATCATGACACACTTTAGGTAGGACATCCACGAGAGAAACACACTTGTCACTTGGTGCAACGTGTGTACTATTGGCACAAATGAGGGATAATATTGCAACCTATGTGAAAACTTGCATGGTTTAGTCAGTTGGATAAGACAAACCATCAGAAAAAGGTAGATTTGCTGGAGCCCATTCTCGTCTCAACTAGGCCATTTTAGAGGATATCAATGGACTACATTGTTGAGTTACTAAATGGTAGGAGATCTTGACATTATCATTGTCATGGAAGACCATTCTATCAAAATATACAACATTTATCAAAGCACCTAAGTACGTAGTTGCTAAAGGGACTGCTCAAATATACTTTAAACATATTGTCAAACACTGGAAGGTGCCTAAAGATATGTCAATTATCGAGACTCTTTGATTCATGGGCAAATTTTAGATCGAATTATTCAAACTTTTTAGTTCAAATTTGAGCATAAGTTCTTATTTTTTTAGCATTTCAATTCTATACTGGATAAGTATCTTCGGCACTTTATCTCTATTTTGCGGTTTAACTTCTGAATGCGACTCGGCTTTGCTTTAATGCACAAAAGAGTTCTTCCATTAATAAAAGTCCTTTTGAAATTATCAATTGCCAGCAACTATTATTCCCTCATACAGTGAATATTGATCAAAATACCAAGTCTCCTCAAGTTAAGAGCTTGACTCAAGAATGAAAATGCAATATTGAAATTGCTCAGAGCTATCTTAAGAAAGTACAGATGCGATACAAAAAGTATGCTGATCAAAAACGCCTTTCCCTAGAATTCAGCTTGTAAGATCTAGTGATAATTAAATTTTCCAATTAGGAATCATAAGCCCCAAGAGGAAAGATCTCATATTGATGCCAAAATATATTGGCTATTACCCTTCATGAAGCGGATTGAGAAAGTCACATACAGAGTAGAACTCCCTTTGGTGCAAAACCTACTCAATGTCCTCTATGTTAAATTATATTTTACAGGCAAGGACAACATCTAGATTTAAGCTAAAGAGAATTGAGTTCGAAGTATAGAAAGTAGGGAAAAATGTTGTTGAAACTATTCTTGACCTGAGAAGAAGCAGAACTATTATAAGAAGCAGAAGTCAAGCTTTCTAGTGTTCGTTCCTTGCACCAACAAACTATTTTAATGCATTCAAGTCTTCAGTTGAAAAGCTTTCTTTGCGACCTGAGAATATGCGAAATGTACTACTGCCGCATAATGCCCTATTCTGCGCTATAAGGAAAGGTGCCCAGTCATACATTGACACGTTTACTTATTATTACTTTTTCTTGTTAGAAATCTTTTAAATAAGAGTACATATTTGTTATATTATAATTATTTTGAGTTAAAATTGTATATTACTACTTCCAAAGAAAGAAAAATAACTATGATAGAGCGTCCAATAAGTGTCAGTATCCAACACGACAAGACACATGTCGAGCAGACACAACACCCTAGTTTAAGAATATGTGCAACACAGCCTATATGTAAATCATGATATGTTAAGAACAAATAAACTTACTTGTTAACAGATGCACTATCTTTTGGTGCATTCATTTCAGAGAATCTGTTCCGTATCATTACTTCCTCTCTAGCGCAGGCCGCTGCAGCTCTTACTTCTTCTTCAGAGAGGCCCTAACGTCCAGGGGAAGAGATTAATGACAATATTAAAAGACAAGGCTAATGCATAACAAATGTAATGACTTTCACTGGAGCACCAACTACATGATACTAAGGATGGAAGAAGGTGAAAGAAAATTAGTGGATTGCTAAATGGATCTCTCCAGCTCAATGTGTCTCCCCTTATTCTTCGCTCTAATCATTACCATCCATGAATTAACATTTTAATACCAATATTTACTTTATAAAGCAATCATCATGACTCGACCACAAAAAGACACAATAAAATTTTTGGAATTTCACTGCTGTTATTTGCCGACATTGTAGGAGGAAAATACAATTAATGTGATTACAAATTGGCCAATGTTCAACAAGCAACAAGCATGGCAGTGTCAAGATTGATTTACCATTACAAAAAAGAAAATTACATAGATGTTCATAAGGATTAACTGTTTCAAAGCATCTTCAAGGTTCACGTCAAAGAAGGTGGATTAGTATTACCTGAAAGTGGTTAGGGTTAAGAAATTCACTCAATGAGATGTACATCTCAGGTGGTGAGAATTCCTAAAGATGCTCTTCGCACATATTAGGAGGCCCTTTTGCATAGGACATTTACTGTTTAGGAAATACATCCAGCGATATATAAACAAAGAAATTTTTTTCCCTTATTATCAAGAAAACCTAGATCTTCTCTCTTCTTGCAAATGGAGAGCGTAATACAATCAGGCTTTCTAACTCAATTAGCTTTACTAGTGATAGTAACTAATATCACACAAGATTTCCAACAAAATATATATATATACTGGTACCTTCTGACAAATATATTAGAAATGCACTAAATGATCAACTCCTCCCCACCTAGATCATATTTCTCGCTTTTCAAAAGGCATTCGAAAGCATTGGTGCTTTGGTGTATGTTATATGGGGAGGGAGGGAGAGGGAGGGAGAGAGAGAGAGTACCTGTGCACGTGCAGCAACAGCTGCGGCATTGGCAGCCTCCTCAACCTCCTGTTGATTTTTAGCAGCTGTTATTTTACTTCCTAGTTTGTGAAGATATTCTTCAGTTTGGGTTAAAAATGATGAGAGAACAGCATATCTTTCCGCAGATTCCCCGGGTATATTAGTTTGTTGTTCCAGCAACATCTCCCTGTATCTCTCTACATCATTATTCTTCAATGCTTCCATCCTTTTATTACGATCATCATCCTTCATCTTTGAGAACTCCCTCAAAATCCTTTCATGATACTTGTGGACTCCCCTATTCCGAGCAGTTCGAGCATCACGGATGGCCCAATGAGCCTCAAGAAGCTTCTTGCGCCACTGGAATATGGATTTCAGTTGCTTTTCTCTTGTTGCTCTCTGATTGGCCTGCGATTGTCTGTTTATCTCCTGCCGTTGACGCTCACATAGCCGAACAAATTTCCGATATGGTCTTTCAGGCATTGCCATAATTTCTAGTTGCTGTTGCTCGATCGCGTCCCTCAAGCGCGCCTGACGCTCTGCGAGCTGGAGTTTTTTTGATTCGATTTGTAGCAGTATGACAAGATCTGGTCTAATCCTCTTCCTCTCCAAGTTTACAGCTAATATTTTATTAATCTTCTCTATTTTTTCTGCCCTTTTCCTTTTCCAAATTTCCTCTTCCTCAAAAAGATCCTTAACATCATATGACAGGGTTAAATTATTACTGTTATTCATCATAGATGATTCAAAAGTGTCGTGTTTCCTGGTGAAGCAAGGGAAATCAAATAACGGCCCATGATACTTTCTTGTTGAACCTGCATCCTTAGGCTGAGTCATGTTACCTGCTTGAACAGGTTTCTTAACTTGAATTGCATCAGAAACAGCAGTATGTGTGGACACTTCTTTACCCTTGTCCGCAGATATGTCAATTGTGACAGGCATTTTTTGAATATCTGGTTCAGCTTCCCGATCAGATTTCCCCAAATGTTCTACAGTTTGCTGCTCTTCTTTTCCAGGAGCAACCTCTATCCCCAGTTCCTTTGTTGCAACTGGGATGCCTCGCACATTAATTGTTGAAACAGCTAGCTTATCACCCCCTGAAACTTCCTCCTTTGAATCATATAATCCACCAGATGACGTTACAACCTGAGGCCCCTTCTCACTTGATTCCACATGCCGTGCATGCCCATCTAAATTTTCTCCAGCTGATCTATCCTTATTAACAGTTCCAGGAGGATGAAACATCTGTTGGATCTGCAGCTCAAGTGGTGGTGGAGCAACAGCTTGGAGCAACTCACGAGGCAGAGTTCCATCTCCTTTCTGAAGTAGGCCAAAGAAGTATTGGGTTGTGAAAGCAGAAATGTTTTTCAGAAAATTACCAAAAAGAAAGGTAACAAAAACAACTGTTGAATACTTGGAACAAGGCAATCAGAAGATTGAAAATTTGTAAATATTTAGGCAAGATGAGCAAACCTTCAGCCTCCTAAATGCAAGTATTTGTGCTTTAAGAACATGAAGTTGCAGCTTGGTAAAACCAATATGCTGCTGGCACATCTGAGGTCCACCCTGATATGTAGATGAATTTACAACACCCCCATCATTAGACGAAGTTGCACAGTGTGAAGGAGATCGATTAAGTTGCCTGGCATGCTGCACTTGAAGAACTTCCAGGCCAGACAACGAATTTTTTGCAGGCAAAGAAATGTCCACTCCCTGACTCAAATTTACAGATGACTGAATTGGATTTGTAGGGGGCCCTGGGTTGCCAAGAAGAGTAGGATGTCCTGGGGGTAACTGGTTATCTCTACCATGCACAGAAAACTGTTGTACAGGATTATTACCAGAACTGTTAACGATAGTTGCATTCGAGGTTACACCAGGAGGATCACTACCAACTGTCTGCCTAGCATTTGAATAGCCAAATCTCCCTGAGGAATTCCCACGGGGAGAACTTTCATTTGCAACTTTAGTTGTTGGAACCTGCTGTTTTGGCATAGATGCAGACTGTGCACCAGCATTGCTTTCATTTGCTTTTTGTTGAGCAGCCATCTGGGCCTGCATGAGCGGAATAAGCTGTGCCATCATATTTGCACTTGCAGGATTTGACAGGTTAATATTCCGCTCAAGTGCCAAAGCCTGCATGGCCTGCACCTGCGCAGAAATCGGGTTGTTTGTCATATTCATGATATTTTGCTGGGATTGTGGTCCACCCTGCATAGATGCTGCTGGGAGTACTTGACCAAGTAACGTTGGTTGGTTGTTAGGCTTTGGTTCAGTTCTCTGACCAGATATGGGCTGCTTAACATTATCTGCTTTCTCGACTTGGCCAGACTGCTCAGATGATATCTTGGAGGAGGATGGCTGGGAATGATTAGCTGCGTGGAGAGGTATGAGCTCTTGCATTTTTATATTAGCCATCCGTATATCTTGATCTTTTCCAAGAGCACCAAACATTCCTGGTTTCATTTGGTGATGAGATTGCAATCCTACTGTTGGTTTCTGTTGGGCGGCCTCGAAAGCATATTGCAGGTAAGCCTGTTGAATGGGATTCAACATTTGTTGCTCAAAGCCTTGACTCCTATTGAGAGCCTGCTCTGGAATGTTAAGAAAAACATGGTGTTGGCCTGAATCAGTGACCTTCCTAGACTGTTTAGGTATATGCATGGACCCAGAAGCTGAAGGAAAATTGGCCCCTCCATGGACATTGCCAGCTTGGTGAGCTAAAAGGGCCTCTTTTCCCTCAGATCTCCTCAAAAACTGTTGTTGCAATGGCTGCAAGTGACATTCAGAAAGAGAGGAGTAAGGACTAAATATATGCAGCAATTTTCATCAAAAAAATCAAAATTCCATAAATTGCAATTCAAGAAAATTACCAGAGAATATTCTGTCCGAGTATCCAATCAGTTTTTAAAAAGAACTAATACAAATTAGTTCAGTAAATTAGTATCAGTAATGTTTCCAACTTTTACCGATAAAGGAGAATATAGTATCGAGACATGTACAGACAGAAAGCATATTCGAATCACACAGTCATCTACAGGTGGCATAAAATCTTAAAAGCTAGGTCCCTAAACTTAGATATAGCCAATTAGTTCCTAGAGCACATAAAGTGATCAAGTTATAAACAAATAATGCTGGAACATGAAGACACGCATTATTATGGCCAAAGACAGCTTGAACAACAAACAGAACCCAAATTCTACACCTTTATTTGCATGAATTCTCAGCAGCCACTATTGCTCCTTGAAGATCACTGTTACCCCATTTAACCTTTTTTTTTTTTTTATCAAAACGTGAACACAAGTTTAAACTAACTTCAATAGTGAGAACATGTGATCAGTTAGACTTGAACTATAATAGTATGAAATATTCAGTTGATACTAATTACAGTGAATGAAATATTCAAATGTCTACTCAACAGACAAAAAATTAGGAATTCGGACAGAGCTATCTTCTATATTAAACGGTTCAAGACCCCATTGACACATAAGTGTTGGAGAAGATATAAAAACAGCAAACACTATGTGGCTTGACATTCATGAAAATGACTTGGTGGAAGAAAATTAGTTTTGCAGAATGAATTTAGACATAATTGGTATCTAACCAACACATGTTATTAATCTTCCCATTACCTGCAACAGCTGCACAAGGTTAAGGAGATAAGGGCTTAAACCAACCATGTTCATAGCTAGAAATTAAAATATCATAGCAGTTAAAAGCAGAAGGAAAAACTTCAGTGAAATACAAATAATACTTCAGTGAGAATGTTTGAAATGCAATCGCAGACAGAGAGCACATGCAAGACATCATTAGGGGGGCTTCGGCATGTGGTGCACTTGCTTATCCCCTTTCGCATTTCAGGGACAAATTAATACACGTCCAGATGCTCTTAATTCAATATTAAAGCTTCATCTGCTTTACATTGTTTCATATGTAATTTGTCCTTAACGCGCTTATTCCCCAGGTGTCTAACTTTAATAACTTGTCAAATGAATTGATAGACCTCCAATTAGATTCACTTATGCAAGGAGAAAGAAAGGGAAAGAGACAACCAACAGTGGGGCAGCATAGCAGGAGATTAAGTACAATTTTAGTTAGTTAGCAGGGGTATATTGGAGAATAGAGTGAGAGAGGTAGTATTTATTATGATAAATGTGAAAAGGGGGGCACAGGGGAGCATTCCATGTTTCACATGTTTAGTTAGGGGGAGAGATCCAGGCCTCTCAAATTTCTCTGGACTTGTTCATTCACATTCTGTTTGTTTTCCATTGAACTCATATTCAATAACAAGTCTTTGCAGTTTACAGCATATAAATCCTTCCATATTACAATATCATATCCTAATTACTATCACAAATCACTCCTATTGTCTAACATCGCATTGTTCAATTGATCCAGTAGCCGTAACAGTAACAGCAGCAACCTCAGCAGCAGCAGGGATCCTATCATCAGTTCTCAAACACAACAAGTTTCAAGACATCATATAAGCAACAGTTTGGAAGGAAGAATGATGTATGGGACATCCAATCACACCTGCAAATCATACAAGATAAAGAAACTGTGGCTATCCGAGTAAATCTAACACACAAAGTCCAACAAAGACAGTTGTCAGGAAGTTGCAATATCTTTAAAATTAAAACAGCAGAAGGAATTATCCATGAGAAGGTTCTAAAAGATACTGAATAGCTCTACATATTCCAATATTATATCCTTGAGCACGATCGTCTTTGAAGTTCAACATGTATGACACACACACTTGACGTAGCACTTTGCAACCGCAAGCTTGTACATACAAATGATAAAGCAATCAGCTCCAGTCAAATGTCTAACCAGAAGGTACAAAATAATGATGTATTGAGGACAGGTGGTGGCTGGACAGTTTGACAAATGACCAAGTGCTTTTCAACCTTCCCCTAGGTAATAACAGCTCAGATATAATATTCCAGAGCTACCAACAATCTTTTAACTCCTAAAATAACTGCATTTTACTTGAATGCAAGCGTGCTAACATTAACAGAAATGTCCCATCACTCAACAACTGCCAATGCTCAGAAGTAGATGCATGCATCGCATAAAAAACATAAAAAAGAAATGGTAAGTCCCATACATGAAACCACAAAATCTTGAGATATAGTTGCATATTCAATGCTATCAATTCGTGCATACCTAGTTTTAGTTCTAGGTAAAACTACACTTCTCAATGTTCTCAGTTTCAAAGAAAAAAGCAAAACTATCTGAAAGGCTCAATTTTCACATGTATATGTAATAGACAACACAACTCTGAGCAGACCCCAAGCAAAAACCTAGCTAAGTCCAAATTCCTATCATAATCAATTATAAAGCTCAGAGCCTCAGCCACTCCAATTGGCTAAAATACAAACTATTTTTTAAAAGGGGGATTGTATTTTTAACTCCGGAAACTAAGATGAAACATATATAATTGTAAAGGCAATTTGCAAGTAAAGAAACAAATCTCAAATTTCCTTCAAATACATTCGCTAATCAGCTAATTTCATGTAAATAAAAAATTCTGTAGATCAAGGAAAAAACATGAAGTGCGTGCAACACATACACTCAATTCATATCAAACCTAACCTGTCTTTGTTGTTGCAGTTGCTGCTGCTGCTGCTGCTGCTGCTGCTGATCAAATACTAGGTGCGAAGCCGACACAGCTGAGGAGGAAGAGGACGGCGAAGCGGAGGCAGATGCCACCATGTTCCGCCCATGCCCTCCTCCCCCACCTCCTTGCTGCCCCCCAGCCCCGGACTGCATGCAAGAAACTCACCTCCAAAAAATCCCAAAAAAACACCCACCCCAAAATTCATCAACGCTTGAATTCCCAAAAAATCAAAACCGTTGAATCCGGATCGGTATTCACTCCGTCGTCATGTCCCACAAATATATGAGTTACACATTTTCTACACACACATAAATATCTGATTGTTAAAACTTCTATTTTTGGCAAAATGAAAAACCGAAAATTGTGGATGAGAAAGAGTGGAATTTTGGTGTGATAAATTTGAGACAGAGACAGATCGATCTACGGCCGGCGAATCCCCGAATTTGACGGAAGTTTCTCTCACTAAAATAAGTATTGGAGGTATTGTAATTATACGACGTCGTATTGAGGTGTCTAACTATGGTTAATGAGCATTAAGTTTGGAAAATTTTGGGATACGATTGGGATACGACGACTATGATTTTTCCGTGGAACACACGAGCAACTCTTATTTGTCACACAGGGCATTGGATGTTGACACGTGCTTATATAGGTGAATTAAAGTATCTATTTATGCGTATACTCGCTATTCTTTGTTTTGGCATTTTAATAATTGTTGAATCAACTCTTAATATTGTTATGTAGTGTTTCTATAACAAAGAAAATGAAAAAGAGCAACTTTTTTTAAAAAAATAAAAATTATGTATAGGTTCAAAATTGAAAGCTTTTTACCCTTATTAGGGCTGCGATTAGGATAGGAATGTCAATTTGGCTCGTCAATTCGGCCCTCGCCGGCCCGACCCGAGCTCGTGAGAATCGAGCCGAAACTCGGGTCGAGCCCCATTTTTGGGAAATCGGGGTCGAGTCGAGCCGAACCAACCCGTATAGCCCCTATAAAATTAAAAAAAAAATTGAAATGGAAGGAGGGAAAGTTAAGTTATATATAAAACTAAATAAAAAAAATCGGACAGGCCATTGAGACTCGAGTCAAAAGCTCGGGCAGAGCCTCAAATTTTTTTCTAGCTTTTGTTCAGCTTGGCCCAAAATAGTCCGAACCAACTTTGCTCGAGCTAAGCTTGAGTTTCAAATTTCGGCTTATGGCTCGGCTTAACTTGGCTCGTTGTCACCACTAGACTAGAATTTGGGAGTTAATGGTGGTGCCAATTTCAAAAATCAAATTTAAGAGTTATTTATTCAAAAATTAGGTCATAATTTATTTTTAATATTATTAAAATAATAATCTGCCACCCCACAAACCCTAATTAATTTTCAAAAAGTATTTTATTATTGCTTCATTTTACGGTCGGTCTCTTTCTTCTTGGCACCTTCGTCAACAAAAGGCACAACACCGGCGCCTAGTGTCATTGCTTCATGCCGCTGCACACAAAGTAGTGGCAATGTGACAATCTTGAGCAATCGCGATCTTCTTCGTCCCCATTGTCGCTTCGTGTGCAGTGACGATCTACTTTATTTGTCATTTTCTCTTATGTTTTCTCTTCATCTTTTGGTGTGCTATTGATGGTTAGGTGTTGTAGAGGTGAAAAAAATTGTGGATTTTGATAAGGTGTTGGTGGCTATTGTTTATACATATGGTGGTAGTGGTGTGGTGTGGTGGTGGTGGTGCTCTTTAGTGTGGTGTTGATTTGAGGAGGTGGTGGATGTGAGCAACGATGTTCGTTGCTATGAGCCCTACTACTACTTGTAATTTTATTTATTTATTTATTTATTTATTTTGCTTATGTTATTTGTAAAATTTATTTTTTTGACTCATGTAGATTTGGGGTTTAGATATTGGTTGATTTGGTCAATTGAATTTGTATATAGGGTTTTGGTTATTGGTGGCGGAGGTGCCGGTGGTGGTGGTGGTGGTGAAGTGGGGTAGGGATGGGATGGGATTAATAGTGTTTGTAACCAATTTATTTGGGTTATTGTGTCCAATAAATTGATTAATTTGTAATCAATAAATAATATTTGTCATAAAAAATATGAGATTGCGAATAAATTTATAATCACGACTCATAATTTGTTAAGATGTGACCAATTAATTTAATAATTTGTGATCGATAAATAATTTATGACCAATTAATTTTATAATTTGTGACTGTGAAATAAGTTGTGACCTATAAAACTCGTGGTTTGGTAATCGAAAAATAATACGTGACATATTGATTTAATAATTTCTAACCGTTAAATAAGTTGTGACCTATAAAATTTATGATCAAGAAATAATATGTTGCCTATTAATTTAATAACTTGTGATCAATAAAATTTGTAGTATGTGACTGTGACGTTCTGTGATTGTAACTATTTCGAAAATGTGACCATAAATTATGTAGTATAGTGACTTTAATATATTTAATTAATAATATTTAATTTGACTTGATTTTTGATATTTTGAAACAATTTTCTCAATTTTGAAATTGTATATTTCAAACACCTTAAATATGTATGATTTTCTCGTATTAATAGGGGTCCAAAAAGGTTGAATTGGCATGTACTCATTATGTAGGCCAAGTGCAAGCCCATTATGCGTTTGAATTTGCCCATGCCAATTCTTCA
>CAIGRB010068531.1:27919-42596 GCA_903798255.1 Fraxinus quadrangulata
CTAATTGTAATCAAATATAAAACAAAATGAAGAGTTCTCTTCTCGCTTCTAGATAAGTTGGTTCATACATAAATGAGAGAAATCAAAGATTGTGAGTTCAAATCTCACCTATATAAGTAATTTTGCACCTATCTCATGAAAAAAATAAAATTAGACAGGCATCATACGGGAGACTAAACTTAAATAATGTTCTTCTTGTCTAATATCTCCAGTTTTTTAGATGAAGTGATCATACTCTAATAGCTTATGAGTTTCGGATGAACTGAGAGCCTCGGAGCTAGTCTTCCGAGTAGGGGGCTTCAGCTCCTTTCTTCGTGTCTTTAGGCAGTGTCTCAGTCCAAGTATGGTGCTTCACTAATTGAGGTAGTACATCGGTATCTGCATAACTTCTTTATATCTTGACCACTTGGGTCTTTATTAACTTTTTTGCTAACTTTCTGTCCACTTGAATTGCTATGTGGCATATTGACTTAGAGTCTCTGTAGCGAGGCGTAACAATAATCACCAAAGTCTAGGCATGTTTATTTATGTAATGCATGAATTTTTGGAAATAGATAAGAGCCATCAGTGGGTGATTTACATTGTACCGTAATCTCCAATGTGCACGACTTGTGCTGACCTCCTAATAGTGTTACCTTGAATTTGTATACTTGGGGACATCTCACTTTTTGGAACAATTTTGAGGGAGGTTCAGCAAAGCAGAGTAATTCCAAGGTTGCCTTATTCGAAGTGCTCTGGCAAGGCTAAAGCTTCGTCCGAACTGGATGAAGAAGGTTGGGTCAAACCCCTTCTAGGCCTTAGTATTGATAATTACGAAGAGCTTGACTTTAGGATGTGTGAGGAACATGAGGCGTCCTTAGTTATTATGTCCAAGTGATTTGCTGTCATGGTATGTTTTCGAGAAAAGATAGCTGAAGCGGTTCAACTTTCTATGCACGCAACTGTTGCCGTATTTACTGTACAATGATGGTTGTCTCCCATGTGTTTTGTGACCTTTAGGCGCATGAGGACGCATGGAGTAGACGCTCTGATCTGAACCATAGAAGACAAAACGGTAGACGTGATGAGTGGCTCATATTTAAACTTCAAACGAACGATCAGATGACCTGGATCAACATCCAACAGTTGGGATTAAGGGGCCCTGCCTATAAAAGGCAAAACACTTGTAGGAAAATCACTTTCCTTCTCACAAATTTCAGCATTTAACATTCTTCAAACTTCAATTTTTTCTAAGGTTTTGCTTCAAGAATTTTCCAATTTCCCTTATTTGTTCTTAAGTTCTTTTCTTCCTCCTTGCTTTCCTCAGTGCCTTTGCAATTTTTCTGGCGTTCCATCATTATCACCTTTTAACCAAACTCGTAAGTATTTTTTTCTTTTTGAATTTTAACTTAAAAAACTTTAATCCATGGCATCTCTTGCTTTTGCTGGGTGGATGTAGACCTAAGCGAGTTGGCTGGTGAGATAGGAATACAAATTACCAACATCGTCGACCTAGTTAAAGTTATTCAGGCAGGGCGAAGTGCATTGCCTTCCGGGGAGGGTAGGAGGAGTGATAACATAGAGTGGGGTGCAGCCAAAATCCCATCTTCTATAGATTCGACCCATTTGGCCAATCTTAGGGAAAAATATAGGATCCCTTACGACATACAGCTCATCTCCCCTTCTCTTAATGAGCAAGCCTACTATCCGAGGTAGGGTTGTGTCGCTATTAGTGGGTTCCTTTTAAAGACTGGGCTTCACCTGCCTTAACATCCATTTTTTCGGGTTGTTCTTAGGCTGTATTGGCAGGCCCCCACCCAACTCATCCTTAATGCCTGGGCCTAATAAGTGTGTGCATACTTCCTATGGAAGGAGACTTCGATAGATAAGGACATGTCTCTATATGTCTTCCAAACATTTTTTTCAACCCCGGGTTTTGGGTAAAGAAGATTCGAGGGGATGGTATTCCTTGTGTCCATGGGGGTCACATTCTTCCTTCGTCCAAGGTCTACCTTTCTCCATCAAATGATGGAAAGAAACGTGGTTTTAGGTCAGGGAAAGTGGCAAGAGTGCAAGGATGACACCATCCTCTACGTCAAAGTCCCAACCTCCTACTCCAAAGCCAGTGAATGTCGATTTTTTTTTCTTTTGCTTTCTTTGGCTAACTGGATCTGATTCTTAACATTTTCTCGTTATTTTGCAGAGTCAGTTGAGCGCTTCGAACTAGCAGAGAGTGATTGGGAAACTCTCTTTGACGTCTAGAGGCAATTCTCCTCATCACAAAACTTCGAGAGTTTGATAGTTTCAAGGAGGTTTTTTGAAGAATTCTGTCAGATGGCCAAGAGATGTATAGCATCATCATGTGTATACTTAGCTTCTAGTTTACTTATCATTTTTCCACTTGTTCATGTCTGACCCTATTGTTTGCCTTTCTAGAAATTTTTTAGAAGAGGAGACACCCTACATCTGACATGGTCACTATACTGGTTGCCATCTCCACCTCCGGTAAATAGGGGTTGAAGCACTCATCTGTGGTGGCCAAGCAGATAAGGGACAAGGTTGAGAGGGTCTGCTTGAAGCAGGCAGTCAAGAGGAAAGATGATCTCCCCGAAGTGGATAAAAAGAAGAAGGTAGTAGTGGAGGAGCCCAAGAAAAAGCAGAAGTTCTCTACCACCAGGGTGGGCAGCTCCAATGATGTTCCATCGCCGTGCACCAGCGTCCCACCTAGGGAGAAACTGATGGCAGCGTCAATAGTTGTGACTCTGAGGTCAAAAGAGACCATCTACTTTGGAGCGCTAGAGGCACGAACCTGCCAAGAGGGCCAAGTCCACCAGCGACTCAACAGCTTTCGAGGCTCCTTGAAAGAAAAGGCTCACCGTCAGGACTAAGAGTGAGGAGCTGGCTCCTGAAAGTCTTTTGTTACTTCCTCTAGAGGTTCAAACTGCCACGACTACATTTCATAAGTACTGGATGAAGACGTGGCAAGATTTTTTGCAGAGCAGCGACGCTGTGGACATCTTTTCCACGATGGTAAGCCAAGTGGGGAGGGCCTTTTGTGTGGCTATAGAGGCTGAAGCCCTCTTTAAAAACCTTCAACGATAAAATAAAGAGTTTGTGAATAAAGCCTCCCAAGCTAAGGAGATTGCCAGCATGGCTAAAGATAAGGCGGAGGCTTTGAAGAAAAAACAGGCATAGGAGTCTGTGAAGCTCACTTCTTCCCTAGAAGAAATTGAAAAATTAAAAGAGATCCACTTATCTCAGAATGAGGTGACATCGTTTACAAAGGAAGTGGAGACATCTGACGCCTATCAGCGCCTGGCGACTGAAGCCTTAGAGAATGTTAATAAAGAGAATGTTGCTCTAAAAGAGCAGGTGGAGCTGAACTTTAAAGTCGCTGGTCTAACTGAAAAGGTAGAGACTGCCAAAAAGAAGCTCAAACTGCTGGTAATGATGTGGAGAAGCATTTTCTCGCCAACTTCAATCTAACAGAGGTATACAAGAGCTTTGCGAAGTACTGGCGGATGTATGCTTACACTAAGATGAACATTCAAAGCATCGACACCTCTGAGCTAAGAGTAGAGTTCCTTGAAGATAAGGAGGAGCCTGAACCTCAAACTCCGGTAGAGGAAAGTCAAGCAATTGAAATTGAAGATAACGCGGCTGACCAAGCAGCCGAAGAATTGGCTCCCAATGCCATAGTTCCCTTTGTGGCTCCTCCCCCCCCAAACTGTATAGAGTTTAGATTTACATTTTTTTCCTTTCTTATTTTTTCTATGTAAATGGCTTCAGCCCACCAAATGTAAATGCTATTATTAATGAAGTCATTTCTTAAATTTCGTTATGTTTTTTACTTCTGCCTTTTGTTACTTTGCTGATTATGTACTAACGTGTTCATTACTATGATTCGAGCCTCTTATACTTCATTGATGATGCTTAAAACTTAAAGTAACAAGTAACATCAAACTAAAGATAACATCATATTTGTGATAACCTCGAACAATAGAAACAAACTGAAGTTCTACAAATACTTTAGACTTATAATAACAAATTCATGCACCTCGGACTTCATCAATTAGGACCAAAATTGTAATTTTGTCTTAGTGTTAGGAGTTTGTGCACTTTAGTAAATTTCAGAATTTAAGAACATTGAACTTAAATGGCTGAAATCGAACTTATAACTTTGCATAAGCATTAGGAGGCCGTGTACCTTAATAAGTTTCAGAACTTAAGTACATTGAACTTCAATGGCTAAAATCAAAATTATAACTTTGCATAAGTGTTAGGAGGTCGTGTACCTTAATAAGTTTCAAAACTTAAGTACATTGAACTTCAGTGGACATCTTTTGTTTAAAACTTTGTTCGCATTTTAAACAAGTATAGACATTTCACTTTATCTGTACTTTCCTAAGCATGGGGTTGAGTAGTTCACCCATACTGAGACTTCATTAGCAACTTTTGTTGTTAAAGCTGTGTGTCACACTTCATGAGTGCAGATGTGGTCCCTTTGGGATCAAATTCTTCATCAAAGTGCTCAAGCCTCCGCATAAGGACAATTTCCCTATGCAGAGGCTTCTCCCAAGGCTTTTGCCTCTTGGAAGGTATTTTTAATATATGAACATATTTGATAAAAGTTACTTTTATCGAATCATAAATTGTACATACAAGATACTTACACCATTAGTGATAGTACTTTGGTAGATGTTCTACATTCTAGAGATGAGGCTGTGCCTTTCCATCCATACCTTTAATTTATAGGTTCTTGGCCGAACCTCTTTCTTAATGCGATAGGGGCCTTCCCAGACTCATGTTCTTTAGAAGACAAAAATACCCTACGAAGCATCATCTAATTTAAACGAAACGATCTCGTTTTTACTTTTGTATTGTAATATCTTTTCATTTTCTGTTGTAATACCTCAAGATGTATGAAATTTTGGGGCGTTACAGTTACCAAACATAATTTCATTTACTTAAAATGCGGAACGTTAAAATTCTATTTTCTAAATAAACAAAACATTTATAAATTTAAATTCGAATCATATATCGTGTCTGAAATTAATTTAAACATTCTCAAACAAACTAATAAATTTAAAAAGCAGTAAAATTTAATATTCCCGTCGTTCGAAATCTCTTGGTAGTCTGCTGCACCATCCCGCCATATCTCCAATCGACCCGAACTAGCCTGTAAAAATTGTAAGAGTGAGTATTTTGAAAACATCCTGTAAGATACATGCAGTTTCCATACACAATTACATACAATAAAATAACACTTTATATCACTCTTATCTTATGGAGTATTTTGGTGACCAAGCGAAACACCCATCTAGGTCATCTTAGATTCCCGAAAAATCTCTTATCTCTTTCTAAAGAACCCGAATGTCCATTGGCAATTATGCATAAATTACTAAACATAAAGCATAAGGAAACAAACAACTTGCAAAGAAAGTATCTTACCTTAAAAGATCAAATGAGTTTTGAGTAAAAATGTACTTAGAATTTTACAGCCGCTTTCTATATGAAAACTGCTGTGTAAAATTCTGTGTGGTGAATTGTGAGATATAAGCACACTATTTATAGGGGGAAAATAGTAGTTAAGTCATAGTATAATTGTGATAAAAATCGTGTTTATCTAGTTTGATAAAAAATGAATTTGTAGAAATAAATCACAAGATGACACGTGTCATATCACAACAACCAAAATATTTCAATCTCAATATGTGATAATGACCACTTTTGATTTTAAAAATAATTAAAATAAAATATTCATCCCACTTCCATTTTACACGTGACTATCTCTCATGAAATTTTAATTTGATATAACATAAATAAATTATAATTTTCTTTAAACCTCAATATCTTGAGATCTACTTATCCGAATTAACTTTTTCTCGAGCATACTTTCATGATTAAAAATGAGCTATCCAACGAAATTCGTATTGATATACTTTTCGTCACTCCATCAAAAATTAAATATTTGACCTGAAAATATAAGAATTTATAACTTTATTTTAGTCCCTCAACTTTTAAAATCATAAAATATAATATATATATAGAACGATAATTCTATTCTAAAATTTTCGGGGTGCTACAGATATGACTCCAAGAATACTATGGAGTTGGTAAAGGCTGCAATAATCTTGGGTAGACTACATGTTCACCTTTGCATCTTTGGTAGGTGTCACATTACAATATCTTCTTTTTGATATCTTTGCTCATCCCTGGCAAAAAAAAATGTTGTTTGGCCCTATGAATACTAGCATGTACCCTAGAGTGACCCCCCTTCCTGTGAGGAATGTATGGCAGCTATCAACTTCTTCCTGATGTCGCCAAAAAAAAAATGTTGTTTGGCCCCAGAGTGTCCCCCTTCCTATAAGGAATGTATGATAGCTATCAACTTCTTCCTGATGTCACCACCTGAGTCAATGTAAACTCTGGTTTTATACTTAAGTAGCCCATTCGAGTAGTGGTAGTCCGGTTATGATTTGCTATCAAGCAGTAATGCGGTAATTTTAGCCTAAGCCTCCCTATCTCCTTGGTAGCTGGTCATCACCTCTCATATCCACATTGATATGACTTGAGTGATTGCCATGCATTCTGAAATTTTTTCCTCACTTCTAATTAGAGCATCTGCAACCTGATTTTCCATCCCTTGTTCGTATTATATTTCATAGCTGAGCCCCAATAACTTGGATAACTATTTTTGTTGTAATGGGGGTAGTAACTCTTTGCTCCAGTAGGTACTTGAGTGATTGGTGGTCTGTTTTAGTTATGAAGTGGTTACCTTCAAGGTAATGTCTCCATTTACTCACCGATGTAACCAATGCCAGTAGCTCATTTTCATAGATGGATAGGCCTAACTTCTTATTGTTTATGCCCTTACTTAGATATGATAATGGCCTCCTATTCTGCATCAAGACAACCCCAATCCCTCCATAACATGCATACGTTTCAATTATGAAAGGTAAGGAAAAGTCTGGTAATGCTAACACTAGTGTGGTACTACTCATAGCCCTTTTTAATTCCTGAAAAGCCAAATCAGCTGCCTCATTCCAATTAAAGTTGTCTTTCTTCAGTAATTCAATCAAGGGTTTTGCCATGGTCCCATATCCCATTACAAACCTCCTATAATGACCAATTAGGCATAAAAATCCCCTTATTTGTTTGATGTTAGTTGGTTTAGGCCACTCCTGCATAGCTGCAATTTTCAAATAGTCAACTCTATTTTGGACTGCCCAAAGGAACATTTACTATTTTTAGTAAAAAGTTGGTGGTGTTTAAGGAGCTCCAATACCATAGTGAGATGTTCACAATGTGATTTCAAGTCTTAGCTATAAACGAGTATGTCATCAAAGAATACCAAAAAAAAATTCTTGAGGTGATATTTAAATAATTCATTTATTAGGCATTGGAAAGTTACAGAAGCATTGGTAAGCTTATATGGCATTACCCTGAATTCATACAGGCCTTCATGTGTTTTAAAGGCTGTTTTATGGGTGGTTTTTCCTGCCACCCTAATTTGGTGGTATCCAGCCCTTAAATGGATTTTTGTAAACCATTTTGCTCCCTTTCGTTCATCAAGTAACTCATCTATGATTGTCATAGGATATTTATCATTAATGGTGAGACTATTTAGCTATCTATAGTCTATGCAAAACCTCTATGTGACATCCTTCATTTTACTAGCTCGATAAGGAAGACATAAGGGCTATTGCTAGCCCTTATGATTTCATTTTCCTTCATTTCATTTACTATCCTTTCAATCTCTCCTTTCTGAACATAAGGATACTTGTATGGCCTGATTTTAAATGGTTGTGCACCCTCCTTCAATGGTATATGATGATCATTAGACCGTGTATGTGGCAATCCCTTGGATTCTAGGAAAACCATAGGAATTGATTTACCACTTCCTTAAGTTCAGCTGGTATGGGTTCTTTTTCTCTCTCAGCAATGGCAGAGATCTGAGCCACTATACCATAAGGTTGCTTCTTGAATTTACTCTTCTTCCTGATGCCCATCATTAACTGGAATTCTTCTTTAATTACGTCATTCTGAAGTTTAATTTCTGTACCATCATGATGGTTATTACTTCCTTTAACAAAATCAAACAACACAGGGCTAAATCGGCTTAGCCAGTCCACTCCAAGTACCATATCACTCCCTCCCAATTAAAGCACCTTTAGCTGAAATAGAAATTCTAGATCCTGCATACTCCAGATTAGTGGATTACACACAGCTTTACTAACCAATTTTCCTTCTACTGCCACATTTACTAAATTGGGTTTTGCTTGCTGCATCTTACAGTTGATAGACTGAGCCAATTGTTCGTCTATTAAACTATGGACTCTCCCACTATCAATTAATATAGACACCTTCCTTCTTTTAATCATCCCAGGGAGTCGGTTTGTCTTAACCATGGGTTGCCTACTATTGCATAGATGGATATTTACATCATCCAGTGGTTCCTCTACCTCCCCCATAATCTTCATCATCCACTAGTACAAAATTGAGCATCTTATTTCTGCATATGTGTCCTTTAGTATACTTTTCATCACATTTGTAACACAAACCCAGCTCCATTTTAGTCTAAAAATATGTAGGGGTGATAGCTTTAGATTTAAAAGGGTTGTTGGAGTTTTTGGAAGGAGGTTCTGAATAGGTGTTGGATTTATTTGTGACTTCATTTAGCTTGGGGTTAGGCTTTGGATTGGTCCATTTAGAGCAAGGGTGTGGTTTGAAGGTTTTGGTCTTTTGTTTAAGGCTAATATGGTATTCTCCTGTAAGAGGGCGATCTCAAAAGCTTTGGCAAGGGTGGAGGGTTGAATTATTTTCACCATGGATTTGATCTCGTCTTTTAGACCATTGGTGAAAATCGAAATATAATATGACTCGGGTTGGTGGGGGCAAGGATACCATTACCTGGGATTTTAGCTCATCAAATTGTTCTTGATATTCCATAACAGACCCCTTCTGCCTTAATTTACTGAGAACTTCTACTACTTCTTCAGCTGTATTCTCAGCAAATCTCCTGTAAATCTCCTACACAAATGCATCCCAATTAGCAGTTGGGTGGCTAGAGATGAAGCCATGAAACCAAATGTCAACATTCCCTTCTAGATACATCTCTACAATTCCCACTTTCAACTCATCCTCCACTTGATGAATTTGAAAATACTTGTTTGCCTTTCTTAGCCATTCTCTTGGCCCTTCTCCACTAAAATAAGGGAAATTTATCTTTGGTAATTTCAACCATCCTCACTCCCTTCTTCTACTGGAATTACTAGAGTGGATTTCATTTCCCTTAAGGCGGCCCCCACTAGTCAGATATGGTGATACATACCCTTCTACCTGTTTCTCCTTGTAATCAATCTTATTACCAGCCAACTGAGCTAAGATTAGCACCATCGATTCCTAAGTAGCTTTCATTTAACCAATCATCTGTTCCATCCAATCCTATCTAGTACACACGGCCTGCAGCCTTTGCTCATTGGTTTTAAAAACCACTCCCAAATCCACTATTTCCTTATCCAAACTCTTAAGGTGTTCTCCGTTCGATTTTCTCTGGGTTTCCTCCATTCCCAAATTTGTTAATACTCTGATACCAATTTGTAATGGCTGAGCTAAAATTATCAAACAAAAATCGTAAAATTCAACAACTCCGATAGATTCCTATTGAAATTCTCAACACCCAGCACTTCAATTGAAAATTCAAAATGCAATTACAAAAACAAAGAACAAAACAAACAGAATTGAGGAGAGAGAAAAAGAGAAAGTTTAGAGACGAGATCCTCCACAAATGATTCTTAGTCATTAGTTGAAATCCAATAATAGGTAGAACTTACTACATACCAAAGTAGGCTCCCGGAGTGGGAAATGTAGGAAAAATTACCATAATTGACCCTTACACTAAAGTACAAGAAAAATCACTCCGTTCATCTCCGATCTTTCCAACAAGATCTATTAGAGCATCTCTGTTCTTACACACTCTTCGATGATTACTAGTTTTATTTTAAACCAACACTCCGAAATTTCCTCAATCGTGAGTCCCTTTGGGACCATGGATGGAAACCATGAAATCCAAGGCCAGTCATTATACAAAAGCACAAAAGATGACATGAGACATCGGTGGTGTTTCAATTTCCAAACGTTCCACTAGGAGAAAAGTTTGTGTTAGTTACCCAATGAAGACTTCTGGATAGAAGGGATTCTCATCTCCAATAGCAATCTCACTAGTAATAAATTCTCAAATCCAGTTTCTACTACAGGACGAAGGTGTAACCATTTAACAAATTTTTCATTTTCAATTTTCAAAGAGTTACACATTGAAGAAAGTATTCTACCCAAAAAAATTGCCAAAACTAAGAATGCTCAATAATAATGATAAATTGCTAAGTCAACCAACATTTTAACTTATTCTTCATACAAAGATAAATTTAAAGAATCAAGAAAAGAAATCTGAAAAAGTGAACTTTTCTAACTTCAAAATGTATTTAATTTCAAGATAACTCAAGCATCAAATTAAATCCTTGAATAGAAATTTCCAATCTCAAGAACTTTCGGCTCTCTTTTTTTTTTTTTCTTTTTTTCTAAATCGTGAAATTCTGAACTATCCCTTTTAAACTTCAATTGTTATTAATTCTCACCATCATAAATTTCAATTTTTCTTCTGCTTTTTTCTCCTTGTCAACATTCTTAGGCTTTCTAATCTACAAATGAATGGTACTGAAGTTACAATTTTTGTCTCCTCACAATTAATCATTAATTACTGACAAAAATATTTAAACAATTAACAAGAAGTTCAAAGAACATAATCAAATATATGAACAAATTATTACTATGAACATCTGATCAACAATCCAATCCTCTAACAATGAATCCATGTCGTCGAATAGACTCGACCATCAGTTGAAATTTGGTTTAAAGAATGAAAATTTAGTTAAATATACAATATAAAAAAGTTACTTTGTGTCAATTTCGGTCAAATATTCGGACTTGATCCGATAGTCAAATTATAAATATAAATAGAATAACTTGTTATACTCATCGATTAGATAGTCGTGGTATATTTGAAATTTTAAAATCAATTTTAGATAAATGAGAAATCATGGTCCAAAGTTGGAAAGAAAATAGAAAAAAACCTTCCATTCGTGAAGGTTACTGAGTTTGGGGTATGACACTTCACTCATTACCTCACCTCTTTTATAAATAGGACCCTTTGGACGTCCACTATGCATCTCATATTATTTTTTATTGAGCATTATATCAAAACTCTTGCAAAAACTTTCAAAAAAAAATCATTCCAAAAACATTTTCTTGTAGAGAGAATATTTCGTTCAAGTTCATTGTTTCTTATAGTTTGAAGTGCTTCTACTATAAGGAAGTAATCAATTGTATCTTGGGAGACAATTGTCCTTACTCTATTAACACCGTTGTGGGTCAAATTTATCCTAAGGAAATAGTATTTTCACTTGCCTCGGATCATTTCATCCTTTTCTACTTCTTCATTTTTACTGATTGTTACTTTGTTTAACTTTGTTTCTGCGTTGTTAAACTTAGCATTTTTGTTATCCACTTTCAAAACAAACTTTATTATATAGCCAACAATTTTAAGACAAAATTATGTGTTCATTGTTTGTTGGATCATACCACGTTCTCTTCATCTTTGGAATAGACATTTGTGATATTCTGTTCTTGAATTTTATTTGTGTTATAATTCTATTACGTAATAGAAATGAATACTGTTGAGATTATTTCAAGTCAAACAACAAATGAAACAAATAATGTGGTTTCGCCTTTGGCTATACCACTTCAAACTACTCCAATCCCACGTGGGGAAAAATTGGAGAAATTTGGAGGAGTGAACTTCAAGAGATGACAACACAAAATATTGTTTTATCTCACTTCTTTGAACTTGGCGAAGTTCTTAACCGAAAATCTTCCAACGGTACAAAAATGGAAAAATAATCATGAATTGATTATTGCATTAAATGCATGGAAACACTCAGATTTCATATACTAAAACTACATCCTAAATGGATTGGATAATATACTTTATGAAGTGTATAGTGCTATGAAATTGGTCAAGGAACTTTGAGATTCTTTGGAAAAAAAAATATAAAAAGGAGGACGCTGGCACAAAGAAATTTATACTTGGAAAATTCATTGATTACAAGATGATAGACTCCAAAACTGTCATTAGTCAAGTGCAAGAACTATAAGTTCTACTTTATGACATTCATACGAAAAAGATGAAATTGAGTGAATCCTTCAAAGTTGCAGCCATCATTAAGAAACTTACTTCTTTGTGGAGAGATTTCAAGAACTATTTCAAGTACAAATTTAAAAAAATGAATTTGGAGGAATTGATAGTTCATTTAAGGATTGAGGAAGACTATAGAAATCGAAAGAAAGTATATTGTTCAACTTGGAACAAATTTTGTTGAAACTGGTTCGAACGTTATTAACAAGAAGTGTAAGATCTCGGTGATGTACCAAGAAAAGACAACTTCAAGAATGCCAAGAAGTTTAAATCTAGATGGTTTCATCACAAATATAAATATATAAAGTTACTAAAAATTGAGTTGTTTGACTTAAAATTTTTATTTATTACAATAAATAAATTAAACTTTTAGCTCTTTAGATTTGTTTGAAATTTGAGGTATTATAGCTATGGTATAAGAGCACAGGTCTACTTTTTTGTAGACTCATTAAACTATTCTCTTCTTTCCTCGATTGCGTGTTAAACTTGAATACTTTTTTAAGCATGTTTTAACGACTATAAATTATTTTTTATATAAATCGCAAAAATTGCCCTTGTATTATTCAATGATAACATCAATTTTATTTTTAAAAAAATTCTTTTATGATGACTGTACAGAAATTGAAAAAAAAAATGGAATTTTATGCTAAATGTTGACAGTTGGTGTTTATTTTAAAAGTACAGTAAACAAAACATAGTTATATCCAATGATACATCAGATTGGTGTAAAAACATCAATTTGGTGTAATAATTTTAGTAATAATATAATTTTTAATTAAATAATTTTTGAGAAATAAATAATAAGGAAATAAAAAAAAATATTATTCATTCGGTGTAATCAGTGGAGATGCCCTAAAATTTGAAGAACTTTGTTTTATTTGGAAAAGTTTAGTTGCTCTTAGTTATTCATTAAAAAAAAAGTTAATTAATCAATTTTTATTAAAGCTGTAATGTTCAATGTTTGAAAAAAAAAAATATTAATCCACATGAAAAGTGAACAGAAAAAAAAAAAGGTATTCTTCACATGAGCAGTGAACAGAGAAAATAAATATTTTCTGAATGGTCCCTAATCTATTCTGGTACTTCAATTTTGAAAATTGCGGATTTACCTCGAGCTAATCTGGGATTTTCTTCCAACTTTTGAAATTTTATGATTAATCATGTTGCTGTTCTAGTTTTAAAAAAAATAAAATAAAATAGAAAAAAGGTACTATATTTAAAAAAGTTCAGAAAATAATTTAGAATATACTACAAACCAAAATAGTGAAATATTAAAAATAGATAATTGCAGCAAAAGCCCCAAACCTTTGAAACATTAGCAGATTTTCCTCAAATCTTTGATTTGTTGTAATCGTCACCCTAACCTTTCCAAATATTACAGGTAAAGTCCTTTTGGACAGTTTTCATCCATAATTCTGTTAGTTGACCAAAAATTTAATTTTGACCACATTTTAAATAGTTTAAAAAAGGACAAAAGAGTAAATCGCGAGCCGGAAACATAGGCTCGGTTCGGGCAAAAATGGGCCGAGCTTTTTTTTGCCTGAGCCGAGAAGGCCCCTTTTTTTTGAAATTTTTTTTTAAAAATTTCTGTAGTTTATGTTTATACATATTATAATTCTAAAAGCAAAATTAAAATCCTCCTCTTCTTTTGGGCTTGGGACCTGCTACGATTATTGTAGGCAAAGTTAAAATTGCGCATAAATAAAATATTTTGTGTACAACTTTTTTTTTAAAAAAATTAAAACTTATAATTACTGAATTACATTGATCTTTGGATTTGCTGTAACTCTTCAGCCAATATACTGTCAACTTGTTCTTGAAGATGTAATTCAGCACATTCCCAATCTTTCAAGCATATTAAAGCCTGTAATATATCTTCTTTTAATCGTGATCGTTCGTCTGATAAAACTCGACCACCTAATTTATCACTTGTCTAATTTTACCTAAATGTAATTTTATATGTTCTAATCCATCTTTTACAATCAAATTTATAATATGGCATACACAACGTTGATGAAAAAATAAACTTCCAAATGCAGGGTTAAAATCATTAATAAATTTTTCGATAACAATTTTGTTCACACTAGCATTATCAAAAGTAAAACTTCAAATCATGTGTATACCATATTCTTGTATAATATCTTTTAAAACTAGGTATATGTCAGTGGTATTATGAGGGTATTCTACACATTTAAATGTAATAATTCTTTTATGCATAATCCATAGGTTATCAATTTAATGAACTGTAATAGCAATATAACTTTTTTTTATTAATATCGGTCTATAAATCAGATGTAAACGATATAACACTATTAAAAGTTTTAAGACTTTCAATAGTAGTTTTTTTTCTTTTGTTATATAATGTTATACAGTGAGAACGAAGAGTATTTCTACAATAAGAAGAATACTTGGGTTGAAGATAATTCTACACAAATCGAGTAAAAT
>CAIGRB010068531.1:42936-54585 GCA_903798255.1 Fraxinus quadrangulata
AGATATTATAGCAAAGAATATCAAATATTTGAGTTCAAGAAACTGATAGAGTAAAGAAATAGGAGATTGAAATTAGAATTGAAACTCTACGAAATTGGAGTAAAAAAATTGAAGATTAATTGAAGTAAATTACTATGAAGTTTTAAACAAATTTCACGTATTTATAGCAAAAAATGTATCCATTTTTTCAAAATTTGAATTTCAAATTGGCTTCGATTAAAAAAAAAATGTCATAGCTATCTGCGTGTAGGAGGTAGCTCATAGCTGCCCGTGTGTCGCAGCGTTGCTGACGTTGCAGGCAGCTGACTGTAATTATATATATATATATTTTTTTTAAATGGAGCCCGAGCCGAGCCGGAATGGCTCGTTGTCCAGGTCCAGGCTCGAGCCGGTTCCCAAAAACAAGGCTCGGCCCAAGCCTCGGCTCAGTGCTCACAGGCCCGAGCCGACTCGGGCTTTCGAGCCATTTTGCCAAGGCTACCCTCACCCTCACCCACCCCCACCTCAAACCCAAAATCCAAGCCGACCACCGCCACCTCCACCACAAATTTCAAATCCTGCGGTTCTTACAACGAACGACCGTCAAGGGATGAGCAGCCGTGTCGCCAGGGAAGCTTTAATAGGGACTCGAGCAGGGAGTTTGGGCCTTCGCCCACTGATGAGACTGATAATTGGGCTACAGGGAAAAAATTAACGGTTGGTAATGGATTTGAGAGAAGGGAGAGAGGAGGATTTTTCTCGGATTCGCAGTCCCGTGCTGATGAATCTGATCATTGGGGTTCCGATAAGTCTTTGGCTTATTTCATACTGTATTATCAGCTAAGCCTCCATCCGGTTTGATAGCAATCGGAACCATAGTTAGCTGATTCAAATCAGCAACAGGTACTCTGACATTATTAAAATTAAAGAGAGTTGGCAAAGTTTCTTGCCAATGCCATAATGACGGGAGCATATCTGGAGTTGCCATGGATGCTTTCTTTCTTCCATTTTCATGGAGATTTCCACTGCCTTGAAAAGTAGGAGGTTTAATTTTGGCAATAATATTCTTTTCCATTGCAATCTTCCTCGCGACCTCTCTAAGAGCACTCAAAGCAACATTATAACTCTCTGTAGCAATAGCTCCTTCTGCAAATTTTTGGGTTTTGGTTTGAGGTGGGAGTGGGGTTGGGTGGGGGTTGAGAGAAAGAAGACACTTTGAGGGTGTTTGACACCCATTTTTTGGATAATAGAATTTTTGGAATATTGATTGATAGGAGAATGTGTGGTGGAAAAGTTATGAAAAGTTTTAGATTTGTGTGTAATATTATTTTATTCGAAGAATGTGTGGTTGAAATGAAGAAAAAGAAAAAGATGAGAATGAGAATTAGATGAGAATGAGTGCCAAACAAGGGCTTTGTGTGTGTGTTTTTAATTCCATTATTTAATGTGATAAATAGAAAGTTACTCTTTTGCCCTTTTTAAAAATATTTAAAATATAGTCGAAGTTAAATTTTTAGTCAACTAACAGAATTATGGATAGAAACTGTCCAATATGACTTTACCAACAACATATGAAAATGTTAGGGGTGACAGTTACAACAAATCAAAAGTTTGGGAAAAGTTTACAAATGTTTCAAAGGTTTAGAACTTTTACTGGAATTATCCCTATTAAAAATGAAATTTTATAATACAAGTGAAACAAATACTGGTTTCAACTTAGAGAAATTAGAAAATAGAATTAAAGCTTTAGGCAAAACAAAAAATAAAAAAATCAATAGATACTAAACAAGATTTAGATAATTTAATAAATAAGCTAGAAAAATTAGATCTAGTAAATTTAAGAAGATTAGATGAATTTATACGTAATGGATAAAGGAAAGCAAATTGTAGCTAGCAGTAGTAGACTAGTGGATAATTCTTTACTAAGGACATTAAGTAGATAAATGGAATTCGAAATAAGATTAAAATCCTTAATAAATATAGAAGAACAGATAGAAACATTTAGATAAAATAAATTTAAACTAGTAAAAACTTTAGACATGTATAAAAAGGGAAATATTTTTTTAGCAAATCCTTAATATATCAAGATTATGATGAAATATATGTTTCTTATACACATTAAGATCAATTTATATACCTAAATTTAATAGGAAAAGAATCTTACAAAGAAATTGTTCATAAAAATCTTCAACAAACTCATTTAAAATTTAAAAAAATAGCAGGAGACTTCACAGAGAAAATTTAGGAGGCAAAATATTAGTATGTTTATATGATAGCGAATTTACAGATATAGAACAAGGACTATTAAAAACATAGAATTAGACATAAATAATAAAAGCGAAATAGTCTTCACACCAGATTATTTAATTATAACAAAAAATTATTATAAAGACATTAAAATTGGAATAAAAAGTAAAGGATACCAAATGAAAAGAAATGAAGACAATTTGTTACTTTGTATAGGATTTATAGAAAGATTTAATGAAAAGAGTACTTCCAATTATAAATTAAAAAATAATCAAATAATTATCTTATTTGTACAAAAAGGCATAAAAGCCCTTCCAGCAAAGAAATTCTCTTCGGAAACAAATACTGGATTAGATTGGAACCAAGGAAACCTTTTAGAAAAACCGTTATTAGTACTAGAAGATAATATCATGTAAAAAAAATAGTAATGAAAACATTTAGTTCTAGAACACTATAGACAAAGCTAAAATATGAAATAAGAGGTAGTCAAATGGACGACAGTAAAATGGAATTCGAAAAAAGACTTTTTGATCATTGTAAGATTAAATTTCAAAAAAGGTAGTATAGTTTAACTACACTAGTTAGCGAATTAATCAAAGATGAATTTGTTATAGGTATAAAATTCTTACTAAGTAGAAATTGAAGTTTAACAATAACTAATGATGTTATAGTTTAGGAAAAGAAACTTCTATTATTAATACGATAGTTCATCAGAGTTACGAGTGAAACGTGGTGGACGCTTACATTTAAATACAAAAACAGAACCAGAAAGTTTAGATAATTTTGATGAAAATCTAGATAATTTAGAAAGCTTAAAACATTTATCTCTAGAAACCTTAAAAACTGATTTCATATCAAGAACCAAAGAATTAATAAATTTTAATGAATCATCATCTAAGGTAAATAGTAGAATATAATTTTAGAATTAGTTGAAAAGATTCAAATAATAGGAGAAGAAGCTAAATTAAAAATCATAAACGAAAATATAAAAATAAGAACAATGGAAATTAAATATACAAATCAAGCTATAGAAGACTTTAATATACATATTAAGGAATTATTAGATTTAAAAGTTAAGACCATCTAGCAGTCAACATAGGTAAGCAACTTTTATGGTTAGAAATTATAGTGAAATTTAAAAAAAGAAATAAAATATAAAATCGTAAAATATTTTCATAGTTTGATTGTAAATCTAGATTTTGACAAATAAAAATGTCAAAAGACTATATTCTTTAGACATTTTTTGCTACACCATCAGGACATTTTGAATAGTTAATCATGTCTTTTGAATTAAAAAAGCACCCTCCATGTCTCAGAGAAAGATGGATTATATATCTATTTTTTTTTTCATTTGTCTGTGTATATATAGATGATATTTTAGTACATAGTAAAAATCAGTTTGAACATATGAAACATTTAGAGACAATTATAAATAAATTTATAGAAAATGGTTTAATTATAAGTAAAAAGAAAATGCAAATAAATAAACAAAAAATTGAATTCTTAGGAATAAATTAAAAAGAAAAAGAAAAATCTAACTGCAACTGCACATAGTACAGACAATTTTACAATTTTTAGAGAAAATTGAGAAAGAAATAAAAAAAAAATACTAGTATTTTTAGGAATTTTGAATTATGCTAGCCATTTTATTAAAAATTTAGGGAAGAAAGTAGGACCATTGTATAGTACGATATCTAACAAAGGACAAAAATAATAGTTAAAAAGATAAAACAATTAGTAAAAAAATTACAATTAGAATTACCTTTAAATAGTGAATATAAAATAATAGAAACAGATGGATGTGAACTAGGATGAGAAGAAATTATATATTCTAAACCAAATAAATATAGTGATAAAAAAAGAAGAAAAAGATTAGAAAATACTCGAACAGTTTAGATTATAAAATAATGACTATTATACGTAGTATGGAAAACTTTAAATTATTTTTAAATACTAAATTTACTATTAGAACAAATGGTGAAGCCATTGTAAAATTTATTAAAAAGACGACTTTTGGTAAAATAAGACATAAGAAATATAGAAAAATGGACCAAAACAAAATTATAATCTTTAATAAATATAGAAAAACATATAGAAACTTTTAGATAAAATAAATTAAAACTAGTAAAAGTTTTAGAAATATATAAAAGAAAAATATTTTTAACAAATCCTTAATATATCAACATTATAGTGAAAGATATGCTTCTTGTACACATAAAGATCAATTTATATTCCTAGATTTAATAGAAAAAGAATCTTATAAAGAAATTGTTGAATGTACACCATGTATCTATTAAAGCTACTAAATTTAGTTTTATCATTTTATTTATTTACACTTCCATGGATAATCTAAGACTTTTAGTTACGTTTATTCTAGATATTTGACAAATAATTTTTTTCTTAATTTTTTGTTTCTAAATAATTATTTTCTATGTAATTATCTATAAGCTATTTTCCTGTTGTTTCTGAATTTCTAATCCTATATTTTATTTCTCCTAATATTTCATATATTTTTATCTATTATATTATTTATATTTATTATCCTATCTTCTAATCTTTCCATGATTTCACTATAATTTTTAATTTTATTATGAGCTTTTTCTTTAATTCCTAAACAATTATTACGTTGAATTTCTAAACAATTTTTACATTGATTTCCATTTTTATGTCCCTGGGTATATTTTACATTTTTCCATAATTGATCCTTGTCATTTAATCCATTCATGAATACATTCATATTCTATATTCATCATTTTTATGTCGATAATTGAATAGTTTAGTTCTTCGAAACCATTATAATTGTCTTTCAAACTGCTTATTATTTTTAAATTGTCTAATTCTTCGTCTTTGTAAATACTATATACTAAACTACAAGATTCACTATCAGATAATTCTATAATGTTACACTATATTTCTTTAATTATTATAGATTTAGTTATATTTTCTCTACTTTTATTTTTATTGGGGCATTTATTAGTGAAATGTCTATCTCCACATATATAACATTTACAATCTTTTTTTATTTCTTCGCTTTTTAGCGTATCTATTATAATTGGATTTTTTGTTTTTATAGTATTGTTCTACTTGGTCTAATATTATGCATTTTTCTATCGTGGTATTTACTTGTATATTTCTTATGTTTTTTGATACAATATTTTCTTCCGTCTTCTATAATCATAGGTCCACGGTGTATACAAATATGAACAAAAAGAATAATTCAATTTCTTTATTTATTTATTTTCTAGCTACTTTTTCTATATAATATTCTTTTAATAGCACTAATAAATACTTCTCTTATTCGTGCTGTTTCTACATCGTTTCTAATCTTATCATTCCACAATATTACTATCTTTCTATATAATTTGTCAAGTATAGATACATCTAATGCTAATCACGTCGCACTCACTAATCTTTCAAAACTTAATAAAAATGATTGTATGCACTTCATATTATTAATACTTAATTTTTCTAATTCTTATAAGGCTTTGTTTTGTTAATAAGTGTTGTCATTACTTGGGTTAGATCCTATAATTATTTCTCCAATAAAGTTTGTAAAATTTTTAGGATTGTCTCCTCCGACCATTCTTAATCTAATTTCTTCTGTTTTTAGTCTATTGGCTGTTATATATATGTCTAATGCTATCTTTTCTAAATAAAATTTTAAATAGGCCCACATTTCTTCTACAGTTTTCTATATAAGCACACTATTATATGCTCTAATTACAGAATTTTCCCATTTGGTCACAGTATTATATTTGTCTTGAAGTTTACAATTATTTAATTTTAAAATTAATCATCTATCACTTGTTGTTAGTAAACTACATCTTTCTTCTGACTATCTTTTTCCTGAACTTTTATATTTTTTGACTTCCCGTTCATATACTTTTGTAGGGGAAAATGATACTTTCTTCATATGCCATATTCTATATTCATGTGTTCTTTTCTTTTTCCAAATTCTTGGTATGTTTCTAATTTAATTCTTTTATTACCTTCGTTGCTTTCTTCCTCTTGGTTTTTATATTAGTTTGATCTTTTTCTAATAACATTTTAATTTATATTTCTCTAGATTTTCTAACATTTCTTCCATGTCTATATATCCAAATTCTTTTTCCTCATCTTCCCTTTCGTCTTCTTCACTATCTTCGTCTAATGCATTAATTTCATTTTTACTTTCATAGTCTTCTATTTCAAAGTATCTACATTCCCTATCGCTTCTTCTTCATTATGCTTCGTCTGTTCTACTTGATAATTATAATTTTCAATTCTAATACTTAGAGTTCGGTTACTATTTTGTACATAATATTATCTTCTGTACCAAATCGGTTCTTTTAAAAAGTTTCATAGGTTCCAATCTAATCCTACATTTGTTTCTGAAGAAATTTTTTATTTGCTAGGATGGCTTTTATGCCCTTTTGTTCTAATAAGGTGATTACTTGATTATTTTATAATTTATAATCGATAGTACAATTTTCACTAAATCTTCCTATAAATCCTATTCAGATTAACAAATTATGTTCATCTCTTTTCATTTGATATCCTTTGCTTTTTATTCCTATTTTAATATCTTTATAAAAAAAAATTATTTTAATTAAGGTCTTGTTTGGGAGGGATTTTAATTGAATTAAAATTGAAAATATATTCGTTATTGGGTCCACTCATCAATTCTATGCTCATATAGTCCTTGTTCTATGTCTGCAAATCTGTTATCATATAAACATATTAATACTTTGGTTCCTAAATTTTCTTTGTGAAATCATTTTGCTCTTACTATTATAAATCCTAAATGATTTTGTTAAAGATTTTTATTAACAATTTCTTTATAAGATTCTTTTTCTATTAAATCTAGGGATATAAATTGCTCCTCATGTGTACAAGAAACATATATGTCACCATAATGTTAATATATTAAGAATTTGCTAAAAATATTTCCTACGTAATGTCCTTGGTAAATGATTTACCACTAGTATACTATTACTAGTTACAATTTGTTTTCCTTTATTCATTACGTATAAATCCACTTAGTCTTCTTAAATTTACTAGATTCTTTGACTTTTTTAGTATCTAATTTTTCTAACTTATTTATTAAATTATCTAAATCTTGTTTAGTCTCCGTTTGTTTCTCATTTTTCATCCATAAAAATAAAAAATATGACCGTTATCCATCACATCAAGCCATCAATTTTAACTTTCTATCTCTTGTATGGGGCCGAATAACGGCTATATTTTTCATTCTCATTCTAAAATAATGAGAATCGAGTTATCCATCACATCAAGCCATTAATTTTGAATTTATATATCTTATGTGGGATCAAATAACGACTATATTTTTCATTCTCATACTACAATAATGAGAATCAAACGAGGTATCTACAATAATTAGTTTAGTACCTATTGACTTTTCTTTTTCTAATATTTTAATTCTACTTTCTAATTTCTCTAAGTTTGGACCAATATCTGTTTCACATGTGTTATAAAATCTTCTTTTTAATATTTCACTATTTTGGTTTTTAATATATTCTAAGTTATTTTCTAAACCTTTTATATTTTTATTTATACTTTCTAATAAGGTTTCTACCTTTTTATTCGAATTTTTTTCTTTCTAAATTGTCTCCTAAATTTACGAGTAAATTTACAATACTATTTGAAAGTCTATCTTCAGAATGTAAAATATGTTTACAATTTTTATCAAAGTTACAAACTAAAGAAGATATATATAAACTATCTTTTCTTTTAAAATTTCCTAGAAGTTCTAAATTTAAATAATGTATTCTTTTCATAAACTAATTGTTTTAGAATAAGAAAGAGCTTTGATAGCAATTTAGAGGGGGGCTTAGTAAGAATTATCTAAGAGAAAATATTTGCCTTTCTTTTTATCTTTTCTTTCAATTTTTATTTATTTATGTCTTTTCTTACAATCTTCAGGATCTTCTATCAAGAATTTCCGACACTAAAAAATAGAACACTCACTGAATTGCCTCTTGATTGGTAAAAAAGAGTCACCTCTATTTCTATCCAATGTGAATAATATATGACTTTTTATAATGACAAATATACCAATTTCTTGATTTTCTAAGCAAGTATTAATAAATTCATAGAAATTTTCTAATGAACAACAAAGTAAAGTAGATGAAGTATATTCATCTAATGGCATAAAATATAAAAACTTGAAACAATATATTTATAATGGCCTTAGAGTACTTTACTAGTTCAACAAATTAGATTCTTCATAGTTTTTTTTAACTCTCTCTTAGTTTTTTTCTTGACCTTCTAAGAAAGGTTTAAAATTGAAACAAAAAATATTTTCATCACTTTTAAAAAGGTTTAAACAAAATCCCTTAATTGGGATACAGTACATCCAATCTAACTCAGAAGATTCCTTTATCTTTTGGCCATGTAATCCAAAATAAAAAGGCTAAGAGAATGTTAGAAATACTTTGAAAAAGAAATAAAACATTATAATATTACTTCTGAATAAATCAATTGCTTACTTGGTGTTTCTACTTTCAAGCCTTGCCCGAAAATAAATAGAGTAAAAGAGAATTATAAAGCAAAAGGAAGTATGAAATAACTTACTTTAATGTGAAGTCTTTAAATTTATAAGGATTAAGAGAGATTTTTTAAGTACAAATATTATATGGTGTGCTCTGTATTTTTTGGTGTGTATTTCATCATATGCGATATTGATATTTATGGATGCTGGTTCATCACGTCTATTTTTTTAGAAAATGTAATCAATATTTTACATTTTTACATATGTGTAATTTACAATTAAAAGTACTTCTACAACTTTACAAGTGTGTGGCTTAAATTAAAAGTCAAAAGACCATTTTTCAAAAGTTTGACTGTACATCCTTCTTTTATAGATTCCTTCTCTAATAATTATTCTTTAGCATTGTTCATTGCCCTTCTTTCATGGTCCACCTTTAATAATTGTCTGAGAATTTTTTTTTTTTTTTTTTTTTTNNGCATCTTTGCTCCATTATTGTTCTGAATTCTATCTTTCCATCATTTCAATACATGCATCTTTAAAATCACTGTCCATTTCATCATTTTTCCCGTCGGATATGTATTCTTTTTCTTCCTCGGTATCTAATTGATTTTCTGATAATTCGCCATCTTTCTCCTGGAAGGTCATCATATATAATTTTTTATGTTCAATGTTTGGTACTGAAATTTTTTCCATCTTTACTTTCGGGGGAAAGATTCTCGGAATAGAAAATAAATCCATTGTTCCATTGCAGTACAAGTCTAAAATCATTATTTTGTATCTCCATCATGATTGCTGTCTTTGAAACTCGTCTCTCATAATTAATTTGTCTAATGTTCATATTAGTAATTGTCATTGAAGAAGGTCTAAATCTTTCGGCTCCTTCATATATTTGAATATAATGATAAGCTGGTATTACAATACTCTGAAAACAAATTGGATCATTAATGAATGATCTTTTAACTGGTTGATAGTTTGTTTAAGCTTGGGTGGAAAAAATTTGAAAGATCTGTTTGAAACATATATAGTATCAATCATTTCATATTGTAAAGTTGTGTAAAAAAAGTCTTCCTCTTCGAAAATAGTATAATCTAAAGAAATTGTTGGATAATGATGTCTAAAGAAAGCTGAATCTTTTATAGAAGTTTTGTATTTAGTGAAGAAAATCTCGTTGTGATAGTAGCTTAGTGTTTGGGGAGAAATCAATTATTCTTGTATTACTGATTCCTTTATAAAACTCCGAACAATATTGACACAATCACCAATTTTTTTCTAATTCCTATAAAGTCTTTTCTTGCCTTGCAGTTGTCAAATCCGTTAGTTCAACAAGTCTTTCTATTTTTTTGAATAATTTCTATTGGTAGAAGCATTAGGATTTATGGAAATGGACTTTTCAACAATACTTATAGAATCAAATCTTTCTAAATTTTTATGTATTGAATAATTTCATTTTGTTATTTAGCCCCGTTTAGCCCCGCCTGACAGGCATTTTGGCCCAAAAGAGAATTCATTTTTGACCATTTTTCTTGTCAATGAGACCCATAGGTGTAGTCTATTCTGAATGCACAGGAAGTATAAAGATGGAATTGCCATTCGTCCCACTTAGAAAGAATTTTATGTGAAGGGGCAAATTAGTAATTTTGCTAAGATTGGTAAAAAATTACAGCGGCCTTTTTACTATATAACGGACATAATTCTTCTAAAAATCAACTGAAAATGCCTACTAAACACAGCTTAGTAATGGTTTGTTGAGATAAAGAAATTTGGTCTTCAAAAAGTTCTAATATGTCTTCTAACACGTGTTTTTTAAGATTTCAATCTCTAACAACATTGGTCATAGTTTTACAACTATAACAAAGTTGTATAGATGAAGGTGAAGTTGGTGATTGAGAAGTAGAGGTTTGCATTGTATGTTGTCTAATTCTATCAGATATTTGAAAATTAATTCCTATCATTTCTCTAGAAAAATTTAAAGCTTCATCTAAGGTATAGAATCCTTTAAATAAAGGTTCTGGAAATCTTCTACAAGTTGTAATACTTGTGACCAATAATTATATATTCAAGGCTTTCTACCTTTAATTGCCGCAAAGAAACTAAAATTTCGACTTTCTTCTTGATTATGAATTTGTCTAAAATGATTAGATGAAGTATTAATGCTGTCTAATTTTTGTTTAGAGTCACGTGCCATTCAGAGATTATGTAGTAGACAACGCTCACTTTCTGGAAGTTTTTCTAGATTATTTCCTCCAAATCGAAGATTAGATCCTTGTGGGGTCACTCGAAGAGTGACATTTCCAAATTTAATCATTCTCCGATCCATCTACAATATGAAAATAATTTGTTAGAAAATTAATTACTTTTCTACTTAAATTTTTTGCTAAATTTTTAGTTTGTTCCATCTATGTGATCTATCTTGATTTTATAACTATTTAATATTTCATATAGTTTTAACCATCTTTTATATCTTATTTTATCAAAATTTATCTTTTTAGTAAATTTTACTATGGCTTCATAGTCTGTTCTAATAGCAAATTCAATATTTAAAAATAATTTAAAGTTTTCTATACTATGTATGATAGCCATTATTTCATAAATTAAATTTGTCAAGTGTTTTCCTTTTATCTTATATTTTCCACTAACATATCTACAAATTTTTTCTTCTTTTTTATCATTATATTTATTTATTTTTAATATAAAATTCCTCATCATCCTAGTTCACATCTATGAGTTTCTAGTATTTTATATTCACTATCTAAAGGTAATTCTAAATGTGGTAAGTTTTTAACTTTTTTTTTTTATCTTTTTAACTAATTATATATCTGACTGATTAAAATATTTTTATCATTTGTTAGATAGCTTACTATATAATTGTCTTACTTTTTTTTCCTAAATCTTAAAAAAAAAAAATGTTTAGCATAATTCAAAATTCCTAAAAA
>CAIGRB010068558.1:0-29076 GCA_903798255.1 Fraxinus quadrangulata
GAATTCCCTAACATGCACATACAGGTTCTCATTTTCAAGTCCATGGAAATTGGGGAGAAGTTGAATCATTCCAGGGTTAAAATCTACACGTGGCATATTGAGTGGAAACATAAAACATGAAGATATAGATGTACGCGTGGGATGCAGAAAATCATGCAAAGTTCTATACGGTGCATCATGCTCGCCGTCAGACATTGTGTTATGTGATGTGGTGTCAGTTTTAACAGATGCAGAATCAAACACAGGGTTAAAAAGATATTCAAACTCTATATCCGGTCTGTCTAATGCTTTTCCTCGCTCGCCTTGATACATGCTCATGAAACAAGTAAACAAAAATAAAAATTGAGAATAATAAAGAAATTAATTAACTGAAGTAAAAACAAATTAGAAAAGGAACAAGATCACCCTTTTATGATTGAATTTCTTGAGTTCCGTACCGTCTCCTCGGCAACGGTGCCAAAATTTGATAACGCCCATAGAATTACGTGGTGTTGTAGTGTAGCTTTGGGGTGTCGTATCCATATGAAGATGGAAAAATTCTCAAAGATTTCAAAAACTTAGGGTTTCCATGAATTTGATGAAAGGAATTTGTTTATTGCATAAAAATGTAAATGCCACCAGAAGTAAAAATGGAATTTAAGGTTATATGTAAAATAGTGAAGTTTCGGAATTCCCTCAACTAGATTGGATCAATTAACATCAATAATTCATGCATTCTCTACTCAATTAGAAGTTTTTATCCTAACTTTCTAATCGGATGATTTAGCAATACAAACCAATTTAATTCCACATGTAATCCTAAAATTTACGTTTCTCAAATCACAATCCTACATTAATTTATTAAAATCAGATTCAACAAGAGACTATATATTTCTAATATATTGCAGTAATTTAATCACACCAATAAATGATTTGAAATTGAAACTTAAACCAATACTTTAATTATTCAACGGAAGAAACATGATTAAATTCATGAAAAACTGAATAAAAGTGAAGTTAAACTCAAATTTCATTCAAAGTAAGGAGAACATAAACCCTGGAATTATTTAAACATTGAAAAACACATTACATGAATAAATGATGTCGAAATATCCAAATCCAATTGAGTTCCTTCGTGGATTCACCAATGTTTTTAGCCCTCCATGTGTTTCTTGAGTCAAAAATATGGAAGAAAGGTGTAAAATCCAACTTGGAGGCATTCTGAGGCGTTAAGGGTTTAAATATGGTCCAAAATTCAGGTTTCCAAACGTATTTTAATCAGATAAGGAAACCTAAAAAAACGCATCCATTTTACTCTATGCGACTGCATAGAGTAAAATCATGCGGTCGCATAGAGCAAATAGATTGGCCCTAGAATTCTATGAAAATAGCCATGCGACCGCAGCTGTATTTTGCCTATGCGACCACATAGTTTTAATAACTATACGATTATTCCATTTTGGTCCCCGAACTTTATTTTTATGGTTTTTGACCTCTATTCTTGATTCTTCTTCATCTTATGCCTTATGTTTTCGACCAATTAGCTTCCGCTTATTTTGAATCCTCATATTTCCTTTCGAGCCATCTTTTGGATATTTACAATTTAGTCCCTGAACTTCCGTTTTCCTCCAGTTTGGCCATTTTTCACTCGTTTCTCTTTATTTTCGCTACATTCGTCACTTCGTCCTGTAAAACATGAATTTCATAGAATTAAGCTATATTCTAACATTTTAAATCAACAATTGCTTATGTTTTAACAATAAAATATATATGTAAAACACACTTATCAGGAAAGGATGTGAAAACTCTTAGGACGGACGATGGTTTAGAGTTTTACAACTTTGAATTTAATAATTTCTACAAGGGAAAGGGTATAATAAGTCACGAGACTGTGAGACATACCCCCAGCAAAATGGGGGTAGCAGAGAGGATAAATCGAACTTTAATGAATAAACTTAGATGTATGATGATTAGTTCAGGATTATCTAAAAGTTTCTGGGGTGAGGTCATGTGTACTGCTGCCTATTTGATAAATAGGTCACTTTCTAGTTCTGTTAACTTCAAGACTCCCCAAGAGTTGTGGTTTGAAAATACCTCAGATTTGTCACACATTAGAGTGTTTGGTTGTAATGCTTATGCACATCAGGTTGAGGGAAAATTGGACCCTAGGGCTACTAAGTGTGTCATGTTAGGTTATCCAGAAGAAGTGAAAGGATATAGACTGTGGGTTTTAGGTGTAAAGGGCATTAAGATTATAAACAGTAGAGATGTGAAGTTCAATGAACTTGATATGCCTTGCCTTAAAAACATAGACAGTCAGAACAAACAGACGAAGAATGAAAATCTTTTACTAGAAAGAAGATGAAGTTTGAGGTAAAGAGTTTAGATGATCATCTAGATGATAGTAAAATCCAACATCAAGAAGAATCTGATCAAGAATCACTAATAGAACAACCAGAACTTGAAATTCTTGAAACTGTTGTCCCTAATCAAGAAACATCTACATGTACTAATTTAGATGATTATCAATTAGTGAGGGATATGGAGATAAGACAAGTGAAGCCCAATATGAAATACATTTCTTCAAATTTGATGGAATTTGTCCTAGTTTCAGGTGAAACATTGGAATCAGTTGAATCGACTTCATTTGTGGAATCGGTTACCTAGAAAAATTCTGAAATTTGGAAAAAGGCTATGAGAGAGGAATCCAATCTTTAAACAAAAATAAGACTTGAAAGTTGGTTGAAAAACCAAAGAATCAAAAGTTAGTCCATTGTAAATGGATCTACAAGTTAAAAGAAGGAGTATGACTTAAAAGACCCTTTAAAATATAAAGCTAGGTTGGTTGCGAATGGATTTACTCAAAGGGATAGACTATAATGAGGTGTTCTTATCGGTCATTAATTATAAAACTATTAAGTTAATCTTAGCCTTAGTTGTCCATTATGATTGGGAGTTGGAGCAACTAGATGTTAAGACGACTTTTCTTCATGAGGAGTTAATGAATTGATTTACATGTCTCAACCTCAAAGGTTCGAGGTGAGGGGAAAATTGGAACTTGTATGTTTGCTTAGAAAGTCATTGCATGGTCTTAAACAAAGTCATAGGCAATGGTATAAAAGAATTGATGCTTATGTGCTTAAAATTGGTTTAAGATGAGTGAATTTGATGCATATCTGTATTTTAATAATTCTAAAGTATGCTGTGAAGTTTATTTATTGTTATGTGGATGACATGTTGCTTGCTAGCTATAGTAAAGTTGAAATCATAAAGATGAAAAACCTTTTAAAATTGGAATTTGACATGAAAGACTTATGAGAGGCAAAAAAAAAAAAATTGGCATGGTTATAAAAAGGAATATGGCTGATAATATGATGACTATTAAACAAGAGTCTTATTTAGATTAAGTGATAACCAAATTTGATATGAAATTTGCTAAGTCTGTCAATGTACCATTAGCTGCACATATGAATTTGTATTTAAAAATGGAAGTGATAAGTTAGAGCTAAAAGCTATGTAAATTTCGACTTTGCGGGGGAGAAAGATCAGATGAAATCTACCACTTCATACTTCTTCACTTTATGTAATAATTGTATAACTTGGAAACCACAGTTGCAATCTACAATTACACTCTCCAACATAGAAGCAGAATATGTTGCATTAACTGAAACTGTAAAAGAATGCATGTGGCTGAAAGGCCTTATATGTGAATTAAATTTCTTGAATGATAATGCTATGATTTTAACTGATAGTCAAAGTTCATTGATGTTGTGTAAAAATCTTATTTATCATGAACGTTCTAAGTATATTGAGGTGAAGTATCATTTTATTAGGGAACTTTTGGAGATTTTTACTGATAGTCAAAGTTCCTTGATGTTGTATAAAAATCCTATTTATCATGAACTTTCTAAGCATATTGAGATGAAACATCACTTCATTAGGGAAAAGGTAGCTTTTGGTGATTTTATTTTGCTTAAAATTGCAACTGATGATAACCCTACAGATGTTGGAACAAAAGTACTTGCGGTTGGTAAGTTCAACAGATGTTTATCAATATTGAGTATTGATAATGATTAATTGTTGTGCAGGTACTGAGTTGGAGTGAGCGATGATGATGAAATAAGACCATACTAAGGATAGTACTTGTAACCAGGGAATTTTGGATGTGGATTAAATGTGATCCAAGGTGAAGATTTGTGAGGTGGATCATTTAAATCCACTTGGTATATGAGTATTTGTCTTGAGCACTTTGAAATGATTATGCTAGTTGATGTGTATTATGGACCATAGATTAATTGGATTTAATCTTGTGGTCAAATATCCTACTAGTCATGTCTCTTTCATTGTATAATATTTGAATTTGTATTCAAATGATTATTTGGCTTTATAATTACAAGACTCCTTCACTTGGACTTGACATAACATGAGAGGAGGCATACAGAGGTAATCAAGTGAGAGAAGCTCATATATCCGATTTTACACTTTGAAAGTTTATGTTTCAGCATTGTAGTTGTAATAATCATTTGGTCACTACATTTCAAACTCTACACGGATAGATACAGCCGTGTGTGAATAAAATATTAGATAGTGGTCTTCGGTGAGTGAGTGTCCAAAATTGTATAATTCCATTTCATAAATAAATTTCTACTTCGGGTGTTTAAACTCAACATAGATGGTGACAGTAATAGCATCGATAATTGGCTATGGATATAGACATGAATGACTTTGATGATCACAACAAATTCACATACACGTAATAAAAATAGATCAAACAACTTAACAACAACAAAAAAACATAGCAACAATGTAATTGCCATAATCATGCAATGCTCTTTTGGTCTGTCCTTTTCCTCTTACCAACAACAACGCATTGATTGATGGACCAATTTTGGAAATTGATTTATTGTCTTTGAACCTCTTTGAAGGTCATTAGTAATTATGAATTTAAAATAAATAAATAAATTTAGCGTTTGAATGATGATAATGTGCAGTTTTGTCTCTCTTATTGGTCATGGCTTTCACGACTCAAATAATTTTGTCATTATTTCTTCACTGTTTTGATTGATATAGTGCATTGAGATATTTAATCCTCCATCAACGCACAATTCTTGTAATGAGTAGCACATTTTAAGTAATTGCTACACGCCTTGTTTGATCAACATATGAGCAGCAAATTATTTATTTTCTTCAATCAATATCTTTGAGACTCATCTTAACTTGAAGATGTTTAATTCCCAGTTTCTGTTGAATGCTGATAATCCTAAAATTATTACCTTTGCTTGCTTTGCATGGTGAGATCCCTTCAAATTGGTATAATGAAAAGTACCAAAACCATTCTGATACCAACCAAATATCTACACATCTCAAATTGGTACATTTTAGATTTTAAAAAGTCTCAAAACTTGTATCATGGTCATGGTCATGGTCATGGTCATGGTCATGGTCATGGATCCCATCGTGTAATGAGGCACATGCATCTTGCCTAGGAACAATAATATACATGTATAGCTCACGAGAAACTGGTACGTATATAAACATCTCTTCTTGTTTTCAACACAAAAAGCAAAAATCATATTCATTATACAGAATCATTCTATACAATAAAGCTGAAGAAGATTAGGAAAACAAGTAATATTTTTAATTCACTGTGCATCACTTAAATTGATGAGTTGGAGATCTCCCTTGTAACAGGGAAAGTTGACTTCTCAAAATCAGGGACCAGAAGAGGCTCTAAGGAATCTACTATGTCTCTCATTAGTGGTCTTGCCTTTGGATTTCGATTTAAACAATGGTAAGCAAGCATGGCAGCCTTTTGAACTCCTTTTATGGGATAATCACCTTCTAATCTTGGGTCTACAATATCAAGCAATTTCTTCTTTTCTTTCATGAGAGGGATAGCCCAATCTGTAAGATTCTGTTCGCGGGCTCGTCTGGATTTATCCAGCGATTTTCTTCCTGTCAGAAGCTCAAGTAGAACCACACCGAAGCTATATACATCACTTCTAGGACTCAAATGGCCTATGCAATTGAGAGTTATATAAGATGAGTTGAGTAGCATATGGTACTAAGCATATATTGACCTCTCATATCAGCATACATTTCAAACTAATTGTCTGCTAGTGATATACATAAACACCTGTCATAATATATTCTGGTGCGGCATATCCATAGGTTCCCATTATGCGAGTAGACACGTGAGATTTGTCCCCAACTGGTCCATCCTTAGCTAGACCAAAATCAGAGAGTTTCACATTGTAGTGCTGTTTACAGAGGGCATGTTACAAACACAACCTTAGCATGAGCCAATAAGATGAGTTAATTTAAACTGATTGATATATGAAGCACCTAAATTCTATACTTCTGCCAATCTTTAAATTTCATCATTACTATCAGAAGCATGTATACAGCAGAGGCACTCTGTGAATCAAAATTTCATTTACTTTGAACTAGCTTATTTAGAAACGTTTTCAAGGAAAAGAAGAAAATGAGACTGTTTTTATGCTGCTGAACCCCAATGAGGAAGTTGGTGATTTCAGTTGAAAAGCATGACTTCATGAACAAAAGACTCCATGCTGTCTTTCTAAACCAGGTTATTACCTGTCTATGCACTAGAGTATTTCAGAGTGGCTTCATTTAGCATAATCTATGACTTTTTTCTATTTTTACATTCTCATCAACACGCAGTTCTGTTGAAATTAACTAACCGATCCATTTCAAAAACATAACTAAAAAATGGAGGCTTTTCAACAACAAACCTGGTCCAGTAAAATGTTAGAAGTCTTGAAATCCCGGTAGATAACAGGTTTCTCAGCTTCATGCAGAAAAGCAAGTCCTTTTGCTGCTCCAAATGCTATCTTCATTCTGATAGACCATGGAAGGGGAAGCAAGACTCCTGCAAGAAGCATCTAAGCATGGATAATACTTGGGAAAAAAAAACAAGAATAGGAGGCTGGTTAGGAAATTCGAAAGATCTATAACGGACGCTTACCAATTTAAAATACATTAGACCAAAAATTTAATGAAAAAGAAAAATATATAATCAAATTACCATGTTTGATAGTTCTCGAAATAACACATCACACGACTATATGGACCATATTAAATAGTCTGAGGACTTTATTTTGAAATTGCAACAGAGTCTGCTAACGAGGTACATTACATGCCTCTCAAATATTCTCTAGTACTCTGGATGTTGGTGTGTTGCCTCTCTTCCAGAATAAAGGATAAGAAACAACGGTTCCCTAAAAGCTGTCCCAAGTTCAAGTATAAAAAGAACAGCAAATACTAATCCCATCCTTTTCACCGTTGGGGTGCTCTTGGGAATTTGTAACGGACATTTAGACAAATATTAGCCAAGATATTTGTCTAATTTCCTTATTTCATTATTGCTCTTTTATTTCCAGTAAAGATTGGCCTTGTAATTTGCTTTTCCATATTGCTAGTTTATTTCCAATAAAGATTGGCCATTGTAATTTGCTTTTCCATATTGCTAGTTTATTTCCAATAAAGATTGACGTTGTAATTTGCTTTTCCATAAAGGGATATTTTGTAATGGCTATTTATTAGCAAGAGAATGTGAATGGAAGTATCTCATGAATTTGTCTTCAACCTTGTGTTGATTTGGGAGTTTGTTGGTTTACTCGAATTAACCAATACAAGGAGGCCTAGGACCCCTTGAAGTGTCCCACCATATCACCATCATAGGTTGCTGACGTAAGGATGAACCTTGGTCCTTATCCATCAATCGACCCATTACTAAATCCATATCCCAAACACATAACAGAATTGAAAGTATAACTTTTATGATCTGGGGGACTCACTGAAAGTAGCATTATGTCAAAGTAGTAGTATTATGATGTAAAGTACGTGTCAGTTTCAGTCATGACCCTATTGAGTCAAGGACAGTCCCGGAAAATCATAAACCTGCATCATAACATGGTTTAATGGAGAATGATGTCACAGAGGTAATATTAAACACAAAAGATATACATGGTGTAGGCTCACAATGACACTGCACGTTCTTACCTGCCTATCTTAAAGGGAATCTTTCATAGTTACTTCAAATAAATAAATCAATACTTTAGACTGAAATACATCTCGGTTTAACATTGTGAAGTGAAAAATATGTCAATACTTACTTGAAAATAGATTGTTTTCAACGCTCCCTCGAGACATATACTCGTAAATTAGAACACGATGTTCATCTTCACAGCAATATCCAATCAATTTCACTAAATTTGGATGAGAAAGCTGCCCCAAAAAGATTACCTCAGCCTAAAAAACCACAAAAAAAACCCAGCAGAAATGATCAAGAAATCTATTAGGATAAAGAAAATGCAAGCATGTCAAAGTGGACATTCCACCATTTACCAGCCATTCCCTGTGACCTTGATGACTGTTATCTCCATCATGAACCTTGACAGCAACCGTATTTGACTGGATCCCTTCTCTTAAATCTTCGGAAATGTGCCCTTTATATACATTTCCAAATCCTCCTCCACCTAACATGTAATCTTGTCTGAAGTTTCCCGTGATGGCCTTTAGCTCATCAAACGTAAAAGCAATCAGTGGATTAGCTGCCATACTACGACGCAGGTGTTCCACTTCCTCAGGATTTGATGGTAGCTTAGTGTCATCTTTCCTTGCCTTTTCTGATGGACTTTGATCCTTCGGAGACTCTAAACAGGATGATGTAAAATATTACAAAAATAATGATAAATATAAAATACTGCACATGGAAAAGTTTAGATCAACTCATCTATGAGATTACACTAACGTGAGAGATCATGTGCCAAAAATACACACTTATTCTAGGTGTAAGCCCTGTCTGGGAACAATTTTTTCGAATTTTAAGAGAAAATGGACCGTTGGACTGATAAATCTCATTTCTTTATTCCATTTTATCCGACATGAACGTGACTTTAACTGTACCATTTAATCATTTGATTTTGCATTGCCAATTTTGCCCTTTTATCAATCAACGAATTCCATTTCCCACCTATCACTTTCCTTTCTTCACCTCCCTCTTTCCCTTCTCCAATTGTGTACCGATTTCAGGGCTCAACACTCGACGGAATCCCTGGAACAACATCATTCCACAGCGTCACAACTTCGCCTTCCTCTTTCCAGCCCACAAGTTTTTTGCAATCGGGAAACCGTAGCCCGCAGAACCCCTATCATGGCCAACAAATCATAGAGAGAGAGAGAGAGAGAGAGAGACGGGTAGCTTCGGAATTAAACCTTTCTGATTCCCCGCTGTGAGCTATTTCTACTGCCAATTTATCTATCTTCAACACCATGTATCCATATACTACTCCGGTATGTTTACCCAACTTGCTCGTCTCGTCGGCATAATTCTTCCACTCCCTTTATTAGAACTAAATTTCATTTGTTCGTCACATACACTATAAAAGCACAAATTTTAAAATTCCTTTCACAATTCACAGAGATGGGTTACCATCCCACTCCTCCTCTTCGAATGCTTCTCAAGCGCAGAACGAACCCATCTCCCTTAAAAATTCCAAATGGAACGATAAGGAACATAAGATCTTTATGCAACATATGAAACCATAATAGCAGAAGGTCACCGTCAAGGCAAACTGTTATTTGTTATGTACTATGATTTTACTATTGGTTCAAATGCAACCGTCAAGGCAAACTGTTATCTGTTATGTGTTATGTTCTTTGATTTTACTATCGGTTCAAATGCAAACTGTTATACATTATGTTTCATATCAAAATTTGTCCATCAATCTTACTTTTAAGATGGTGTTGGGAACAACCCCGAGCACACGTACTATATATTTTAGGCATAAATGCATGTTTTGAGTAATTTAGGGTAACTTAGCAACTTTACCATTTTCTAGGGATCTTGTGCTAATATTCTAATAATTGGAAATACGAGTTTTATATGAAATTATGATTTAATAATTGTTTTGGATATCTATTAAATTATTATCGGATTATTTGATATGAAAGTGTTTGAATAAGACGTGAAATTTGCTCATATCCCTACTAGAATCTTATCCTCATGTAGTTAGAATTTTCTTAAATTCGAATTTCATGATAGGTTGGATTTTTTTGTTAAGAGTCCAAATTAATTTTAGCCCCTGTTTGGCCCCCAATTTAGGAGGTTGAAAATTTTTAGAATAGTGATTGATGGGAAAATGTGTGGTGGAAAAGTTTTAGATTTGTGTGTACTATTATTTTATTTGATAAATGTGTGATTAAGATGAAAAGAGAGAAAAAATTAATGTAATGGAATGAAATTTAATGGGGCTCAAACGGGGGCTTAATTGAGAATTCTATTAACTTGATAATTACATTAACCAAATCACCACTATTTTAATATATATGCGTTCCACATAAAATCAGAGAAGGAAAAGTGAGAGAGAGAGGAGAAGAAGAAGAAGAAGAAGAAGAAGAAGGGAAAAAAAGGAGAGACCCCGTGAGAGACAGAGAGAAGGAACCGGGGAAAAGAAGAAAATGGGAGAGAGAGAAAAAAAAGAATTAAAAGCTTTCTAGTGCGTTCGTGATCCATTTGCAATAATTTTCAATCCTAAGTAGCTCAAGTATACAAGCAATTTAACAAAGAAGGTATGGATTCCTCTAAATGCCAACTGATTTTGTGTTTTCACTTTTTAATGTTTTAAATTAAGTATTTTATGTGCTATTATGTGATCTAAATTAAAGAAGGATCTTGTAGGTAATACCATAGGGTATTATGTAGATCTACAAAGAAACCAACCATAGGGCTAGAGACCCTGAGTGGACATTGAGAATGGGTATGGCCTAAGTGAGAATGAAATATCCCACTAGAATATTATGTTATGTAAGTAATTTACTTGTTTTTTATATTAAATTGTGAAAATACTTGCATGAAATCTATACTGAGTGTATTGTATGCTCATTCCATAATAAGTTCAGCATTGACCCAAAGACATGTGAAAGAGTTGTTGGGGACTGTAAAGCTTGTGAAAAAAATTGAACTGTACTATTTCGCACTCACATTTTGACATATAGTGTAATGGGGACATGCTAACAGTGATAGAAGACACAGATGAGAAATTCGAGTGGTTTGAGTACAATTTATTGAGTACAAGAAGTCGCGGATGAAATGAAATGTGAGAGGCAAACATTTTTATGTTTTTCCGGTCCTTTTTTTTCCATTATATTTGTTATCTTTATGTGCTATTTTATTTATTTGAACTGGTTTTTTCCAATTGTGTTTCTGTTACTGCATAATGAATAGATGTTGAGATGTAATGAATTGGTTTAATTGGTCGACGTTGAGATGTAATGCCAAAAAAAAAGTTACGTTTCATTTCATTATGCCCTCAATTGCATTCAATATCTTCTGCAGTTACTTGTGCGTCTACCCATTCAATAATCTAATTGCAATCCATTTATATGACAATTCGATGTTCACTTGGTTGAAAAGTCAAACATGGTGGCCGATTCAGATGTGTACAAATAATGCGCATACTTTACTTTAAGAAGGGCGTAAAAAGGACTTTTATCATCAACTTTTGTATTTTCAAGGCGGGTTTACTATGTAGCAGGTGGAGCATTTGATGTGATGGGAAAATCACTTATTGGAGAAAAAATTGCGCCCAGACAGGGGCTAAAAGTAGAAAGTAAGTATTACATTTTTTTGGAGACTCCCCAATTTGTTATTTTGATGTTTATAGTCTTGTTAGAAATTTTACATTTACATAGGACTAGTAATGTCATAAACTTGTATAATTTTGATCTGTTTCGCGACCTCCATTGATATTGAATTTGTTCTATCTATACACCTCTCCAAATTCCAAGTTCTTCTTCTTCTTCTTCTCTCGTTAGTGTTCTACAGCACTTACATTACATGAAAACAGCCACATTCTACTATTACAGCCAAACTAATCATCAATGTGAACTAGTGCCAAGTGGAAACCAAATATTAAGGGTGAAAAGAGAAAAATTCCTACTCTTTAAGTCAATTGTTTACTATGATTAAAAAAAAAAAAGTCTGCATCGAATATATTAAAGTTTGTCCATTGCTTTCCCAAATTTCAGAGGCTATGTTATCCCTTAAAAAATCCTAATTAGGTCACGCAAAGGGAATAACAACAAAACAGCTACAAACTTATTTAGCCCTGTTTGACCCCATTTTTTAGGACTCGTTTTTAACTAAACATTTTATGGAATTGACAGTTTTTATTAATTACACATTTCATCAAGTTTTATCAAAAATTTACTAAAAATCTGAATTTTAGCATAACCAAACTGGCACTTAGTTTCACACACAGAAAGATTCATGAATACTATAGGATTCCACCTTCAGTATCTTCAAGTTGTAGATAAATAATTTCTTTACTTGAGAGAATATCCAAATCATAAAAAATAAATAAACTTATATGTAAAAGCAACAGAATCTAAACTAATAGCCCAAGCCCTTATAGTTTCGTGAGATATTTTGCCCCTTTTTGGTTCCTCGTCCTTCCACATTTTTGACCAAATATTATATCAACCTTTATCAAAATTTACTAAAAATTTGATTTCAGATGATTAATCCCTTAACAGAATCTAGTTGTTGAAACATCAGCAACATCCAGAAGCAAGAACTGAGGAAGAAAACTCACCGGACTTTGCATTGGATGATACTCTGTATATTGAAGGTTCCCATCTACACCAGCAATTCCCCATTATGCAGAACCAAACAAGAAAGCAATCAAACAGTCTACTTTCTCAATAACTACGACAACCCATCACACAATCATCTCGTAAATTATACTGTAAAACAAAACAAAATAGAAAGTTAAACACACCACCCCCACCCACTCCTTCACCCAAAAGATAATAAGAAAACAAAAAAAAAAGTGGACAAAAAAGAAAAGTGAACACTCCCAATGTGAAATGAGTTTTAGGAGTCGGATGTTTTTGAGTGTTTGCAAATGAAACGTGGTCTCTTGGCAATGATGGGGTGCACTAGTATAGTGGGGGCTTTGTGGGTTTTGTTTGGTAGAGTATTTTGTTTTGTAATTGATTCTTTTAGTGCGCTTTATTTTCAATTTTCTGTAATTGGACACCCGGGCGCCTTTTAAGCCCTGCCAATCCTTTTCTATGCCACCATGGTTCGAGTTGTAGAGCTTGATGAGTCATGTTTGGTACTCATTCTTTCAAAACTCATTTTCAATTACATATTCTTTAATAAAATAATATTTTATATCGCATTAATAATTTTTCCTTACTTTTTAACCACATATTTTCCATCATATCACTATTTAAAATATATTCTTTCCTCAATAATATCCACCAAACACATCCAAATATTGAAAATTTCTACATAAATCCATTAAATCCACCCAACCCCACGTGGCTCCGCCACTGCACGCTCCCTCCATTGTAAATGTACTAAATACTGATACAACCTTAATTGCCTAATATACAATCACACTACCTACCCTCATCCAATATAGACTTATTTCTAGAATATACACTCTATATATCTAACTTTAGTTGTCACTATCTGCTATCTCTATATATCACTAGGACGGTGTAAGGGAATTCCTAAATACGGTCATTTTCATTTATTTTATTTTTGTATAATATTTTTGGTTGTATACAACAATTTAACCAAAATAACACAGAATGGTCATTTTTATATCTTGAGGGAGTTGATCAACTTCTTGCGGACGGAAAAGAATATGCTCGACAAAATACGCATTACAATAAGCAGCTAAGAGCGTGATGAAGGGGAATTAGTACAGTGCATTTTGGCTATAAGAAGTTTATAATGAAAAGATCACTGTTACTAATATTAGTCAATTAGGTGCAACAAATGCCAACAATTTTAAGTGGCTGTAATCAAAATGGATAGTGGGATACAAAGACTAGTGCTTGTGCAGCTATTTTGGTTTTCGTACTATACTTAGATGAGCCTACCAGCTGTTAGTTTGAAGCTGATCGACAATAATTATTTGTAATCAAATTACTTTCACTATGCTTCAGAATAAGTATTTTACTAAAATATATTAAGTGATTAACTCAATATTCAGTCAATCACCTTAGAAAATATAACGGTGAAAGTGAACAGTTTAATTGAAGAACTCTTAGATGATCTGTGAAGAATACTATCTCTTTTAGTGCCTCTGGAGATATCTTAATCCAACAATTCATTGATGTAGCCTTATAATGTCATCCATACATTGGCTTTGCATTTCTCTCTCTCTCTCTCGCTCTCTCTCTACTCACACGGGATTTTTTAATCCTTCAACTTATCCCAATATTGAGATATAAACTGAGAGATATGGTGGAAGCTGAGCTCAAAGTATAAGCTTTATATTCTAATTCATCTGACAAGTGTTTGGAACTACTTTAGGATACAACTGGAGGAATTTATGTGGGAGAAATGTTTGTGGTCATGAAAACTGCTAAATAAACACAGCAATTCAAGCAATCATAACGAATATTGTTCAACGCATGCACATACAATTAGTAGAGAAAACAGATAGAGCATTTGCTATTTGAAGGGAATACAATTAATACTCCCTTCTTCCTAATAACATTGGCAATCAATCATTTGTTCATCACCTGCATCTAATGGCTAAGGCAGCAATGTAGTAAAAACAAATAACTTAACTTGTGCAGTTCAGGTTCATGTTTGGCAGTTCAAGCATGCTTCAATATTATCCAGCTTTTCAACTTCACGATCTGTTGAATGTTGTATACCAATTCATTAAAGGGTAACTGAGGTCATTGTACATAGTGTTCGACAACAGTTAGAACACATATATTTCTTTCTTTCACCTTCATATATCAGAACAATATACTTGTTATACTTCGAATCTTTTCTGTAAAATGATTGATCAGTGATTCCATCTATTATCTGCCGTGTCATTTTATCAATGAATTAACTAACATAATGTGTCAAAATTCAAAGATGCAAAGAAATAAACAATAATACGTATTCCTCTGCTGGTTACTAACATAGCCAACATATAGATGCTCGACTGAGTCTTTCAGGAAATTTGAGCACAAAAAGATGCTTAAAATCAGGCCAGACAGCACAGTTTCTTCAGTTCACCAAAAAACTTCCCCTTCAACAAGCGTAGATTTATTTCAAAAATTTTCCTGAATCACGTATCAGCATTAAACCCCTTACTAGTCTTTTTATAAATTTTAAAGCATAATCAACTATATGTTTTTCTCCAATGCTTATAATTGGCTCTCAGATTGGTGCATAGTTTGAAAACTACATGAATCTCTACATCTATCTATTTAAAAAAAAAAAAAGCTTAGATATGGTTAAAATTTCTGAAATCTTCCTCAATTTATTTATTGCATTAAAGTTGAACTCTACATTCTACCTTCTACATACATGAGCTTAACTTGAGTGCAAATAGATGAACCTTAAGATTTCAGTCAAAATTATTGCTCAAATACAACCAAACTCATAGCACTACTGCAATCAAATCCAAATTAGATCATGATGCTTAATCATAGATTGCCATGACAGAAATTCACAGAGCATGTTCTCAATGTTCACTTGCAAGTTTAATGATGTGAATTTCATCTTGGAAGGTGAAAATCAGCGTGCCGTGCAAGCCTAAACCTTTCATCATAATCCTGCAATCAATATAATGGCTTATTTACTCAATGTTGGGAAAAATCTAGCTAACTAGGTAATGATTTCTTTTGGTACACAAACCTGTTATGAACATAACAAATATATTTTGGTCAAAAAACTTCTCCTATATTTGCTATTTATCTAACATAAGTGCATTCCTGCATCTGTTAGAGGTGTAGTTCTGTTGGAATACATATTTTATGATTGCTGGCACGAATAATTTTCCAGTAATTCCCATAATTGAATATAAAATTGAAAGAAATTTTAAAGGCTATGCATTCATTGAAGTCTTGTTTATCAAATTCAACAAGAAGCTTGTGTATCTTAGGACCTCGTGCACTAGGGATTCATACTCTGCTTATTAAATGTGTTTGGGCTGGCTAATGCTGGACAATTCTCATGAGTGAAGTCTATACCTATTGATAGAGTTGACTGGTATTTGATGGCAGATATTGAAGTCACAAAATTGCAAGGCCCTAAACTGCAGTATATGGTGTTTCTAGTTGTGCTCATTATACTAGAGTGAAATTTCTATCTGATGCTCTCGATTTTGGCTATTTTCATTTATTTATCGAATATTCAGTGTTTTAATTGTTAAGTACCACTGAACAAAGATGAAAGAGGTTCCGTCAAATATCTTAAAATTTGTAGTACTCCAAATGCAGTTTCAAATTTTTTTACCTAAATCTTTACATGTTCCATAACTGTTCTGGCTGTTGAATTAATGCTTTTATTCAGAAAGTAAAATATTTATCTCTCACTTAGAGAAGAAAATCATTAACCTGAAGATTAGTTTCCTTCCAACAAAATTGCCTATTGTCACTGATTATTAATAAGATAATACAGTATTGCATTAATTTGCATAATCAAAATAATCAGCAAAAGATGCCTAAAAAGGTTTTTGTGCCATTCTTTCCTGTGAGGAATGATGACAGTCACATGTGCTTCTCTTTAGGGTATTCATAGTCTCTATGATTTAGTTTGATAAAGGTTTTTTTTTTTTCTTCCAGGTGTTTTTCACTTAGGACTGATATGATACAAAACATATTAGTATAAGTAGAAAATGAGAGAGACGGGCAAAAATATTTTCCCCTCTACCAACTTGGAAGTAAGATATACTGGAGGTTTGTCAGTTTTCCTGCAGCTTTAAAATCCTTTTAATGCAAGCACTACAAAACCATTCTTTCTCATGACAACCCTCTTCACGTAGGAGTCAAAAGTCAACCCTTTGCTTGCTATTTAAACCCAACCTTCCATGTGGTTTTTCATTGAGGCAATGGCTAATGTTTTACAGCATTTTTGGGGCCTGTCCCTCTTACTTTCACTTTATTTAATTCACTCAATATCCACTTCCCATGTAACTTCATTACCTTAAGTGCTTCAGCTATTTTGGTCCCCTCTAGTAATGATCAATATCATCTTATTTTTTTCTTTTGATTCACGTTCCTCGCAGGTTTACATTGTCTATTTTGGGCACCACCAAAACCGAGATCATCTTCTTACATATCAGTATCATGTTGAGCTTCTCTCTAGTGTCTTCGAAAGGTGTCATCTACCACTCACATTTCTTTTGAAGCTCCACATTAGTACCATGCCTTTGCTTGTTTCCCAAATTAAAGCATGGAATCTGACATATATTTTTCTTAAATTTAATTATTTATGTAGCAAAGAAGATGCAAAGCAAGCCATGCTCTACAGCTACAAGCATAGTTTCTCGGGTTTCGCTGCAACTCTTAATTCAAGCCAAGCAACCATCTTAGCTAGTAACGAGTTTATTAACTCTTAATTTCTCTCTATAACAATGCTACTACATAAAAAATACAGTACATATTTATAACCTTAATTATTGAGATTTTATCAACTAGCAACGAAATGAGGCTAAAAAATTAAATGCAGATATAAAGGAGGTGATATCAGTGTTTAGGAGCAAGACAGTCCGGTTGGACACCACAAGAAGCTGGGATTTTATGGGTCTTTCCGTGGACTACAGCCAAGGAACTCCATCGCAGCTAGCTTATGGTGACAACATAGTTGTTGGAGTCTTTGACACAGGTATCTCCTCCTGTCACGTGACCTAATGCAGTAATGTAGTAAGCTATAACATTCCAATAGCCAAAACAAGGGAAAATCTTCGGTTTCAATACACAATTTATTATGTAAAGCTGCATGCGTTTCACAATTTAATCAAAATGATCAACGCACAATTAGTAAGGAAAATTTCTAGTTACAAGAACCAGTATCTTGATTCGGGGACTCACAAGTATATATTAGCAGAATAGCCTTCACGTGCATGGACTATCCTGCAATGGCTGTATTTTAGAAATTAATTTCTTTCTTTTAAATGGCAAGGTATCTGGCCGGAGTCTGCTAGTTTTAAAGAGGAACCTGGCATTAGACCTGTGCCTAATATCTGGAAGGGCAAATGCATGCCTGGAGAGAAATTCAATCCAGAAAAGCACTGTAACAGGAAGCTGATTGGAGCCCGTTATTACCTGGCAGGGTTCGAGAGACAATATGGACCGTTAAACAAAACAGGAAACCCAGAATATCGATCCGCTCGTGATTCCCTTGGTCATGGAACTCACACAGCTTCCACGGCTGTGGGTTCGCGGGCTAAGGATGCAAGTTTATTTGGTTTTGCTCAGGGCATTGCACGGGGAGGATCCCCCAGGGCTCGTCTAGCTGTGTACAAAATATGCTGGAACAGAAATTTTGACGGAAGGTGCACTGAAGAAGACATATTAGCTGCTTTTGATGAGGCACTGCACGATGGAGTGCACATCATATCGGCTTCTTTTGGTCTAAGGCCACCATTGTTGCCATTTTTTAAGTCCAGTTCCGGTATTGGTTCGTTTCATGCCATGCAATTGGGTGTTCCTGTTGTATTTTCGGCAGGTAACAACGGCCCTGATCCATCTCTTGTCGGAAATGTGAATCCATGGAGCATCTGTGTAGCCGCCTCCACTATTGACAGACGTTTTCCGACCAAGATAATGTTGGATGACATCATCTCTTTCATGGTAATTTACCAAATTAATTTTGTTTTTAAACCGACTTTCATTACAAAGCAACGCTGCAAACCACAGGCAAGATGAAAAGAGGAATACAATTCGTGTTGGTTGGAAAAAAATAGCAAAAGAAGCAAGTAAATTTATACAACATAATTACAATTAAGCACTTAATCAGACATATATACCTATGTCATTTTATCATCGTGTGTTTTTAAGTAGTAGTTATTTTATTATTATAATCAAAGAGTAATCATCATATACACTGTTAATTGTTTGTCAATTTTTTTCTTTGGTCATTAAACTTTTTTCTGATTACAAATTAGTCACTCAACTTCAAGTTTATTTCAACACGAGCCGTCAAACATACATAGCTAGCTGATTTTGACTAATTTAATATTTTAAATATCTAGGTTTTTTTTTTTTTTTTTCCGTCTAGTTGTGCAAACGTGTTTCACAAATTGATTTTGAGTTATGGGATAGGAAATCTTGCTTAAAATATAGGTCGTGAAATCTTCCTCAAATACATTAAGAAGACTATAGAAAAGATAAAAATAAAATAATCTCCTCTCTTTCAATATTGAATCTATTGGATAAACTTTCATTTCGAAATTTCACGAGCATTTTCAATTAATAAAATATATCCATTTTGCTATATGATAATGTCTTCATGACTAGATTCATGATCGTGTGATATTAGGTGACTAACATTGTTTAAACCCAACTAATTTGGGATAAATTTTATAGATCATATAAATACTTGACATTTTAGACAATCATATGGCCTTTATTAATATTGACCATTGTATTTTACAGGATAATGATACATTTTAATAATTACTAACTAGTAATTATTAATTAACTCTTTGTTTATCTTCCATTTATATTAATTTGCAGGGTGAAGGTTTGATAGCCAAAAAAGTAACAGGAAAACTGGCAGCAGCTAAGAGTTACTTTTATGGAGGGTTGGTGGCATCTCCCCCTACTTCTTCAATTAATTTTTTTGTATGTTAATTATAAGCAACTAGTTTGACGTATTTATATCAATCGAGGTGGGTTCAGGGTTTGCCACTCGGAGAATTTGAGGAACAAGTCGGCCACAGGTAAGGTAATTTTGTGCTTCTCTGGACAGGTGATGAGCGAAGATGCAGAGGCAGCTGTAAGACGAGCCAATGCAGTGGGGTTGATATTTGTTCTGCCATTGACTAGGCCAATTGCTGCAGCTAGCATCATTCCTGTTGTACACATTGATTTTATCCAAGGGACTCAAATTGACCACTATCTTACTCTGTCAGTCAAGTCAGTACTTCATCGGCAAACCATTTAAAATCTTTTTGGTTAACTTATTGTCGTTCAATTGTCTAATAGAAGTCTAACATGAGTGGCCTACATGCAACTTGAAGACTCCCTATTGTAGAGATATTACCAAGTGCAACCGCCATCAGAAGTCCACCAGCGCCAATAGTTTCAGATTTTTCTTCTAGAGGACCAAGCTCTATTTCCCCTGATTTTCTTAAGGTACCCTGAAATTAGTGGTATTATATTTTTGAAAAAGTAGTGTTTGTCTTTCACAAAATCCTTGTCTAATCTAACTTATTCATGAACACATACGAAACTTATAGCCAGACATAAGTGCGCCTGGGATCAACATATTAGCAGCATGGCCTCCCAACATTTCTCCCACTGTTTTTTCAACAGACACACGGTCCGTGGTTTGGAATTTTCAGTCAGGGACATCAATGTCATGCCCTCATGTAACTGGTATTATTGCCATTATCAAATCTGCACATCCAGACTGGTCTCCTGCTGCGATTAGATCTGCTCTGATCACTACTGGTAAATAATTCAATAAAAAGAGAACAATTCAGCAAAAGGAATTTTCTTGACTAATTTCTTGGCTTTATGTTGTTCACTGTAGCATACCAAACAGACATAACCGGTGACAGTATACAAGTTGGAGCAACAACAAAGGCTAGCGATCCATTTGACATTGGTGCCGGACATGTAAACCCATTGAAAGCAATCGATCCAGGACTAATCTATGACATGAACACTAGAGACTACATTATTTTTCTCTGTAATAGTGGTTATACAGAGGATCAGATTAAAGCTATGGTTATCTGCCCATTTAGTACATGTGCCAGCTGCCCAGAAAAATATGAACCAAATACCAACATAAATTACCCATCCATAAGTGTACCCAATCTCCTGTGTGAAACAACGATCAAAAGGATTGTTCAGAATGTTGGACATAAGAAGACAGCCATATACTTTGCGAGAACTGTAAATCCCAATGGGGTGGAGGTTGAGGTTTGGCCAAGAATCTTAATATTCTCACCTTTCAAGGAAGAAAATACGTATTTCGTTACCCTTAAACCGGTGAAGGCATCTCGAGGGCGATATGATTTTGGTTCTATAACATGGTCTGATGGTTTTCATTATGTTAGAAGTCCTCTGGTTGTTCAGCTCAACACTGTTACTACTACCGGTCCAGAGGTTGAGGCTTTCTGATACTTGCTACACCAAAATATTTATCCACATTTTTCGCTAACAAATAAATTTTCATCTGATCTGGATTTGAGGCTGGCTTTGAGGATAAACTCTAGCCTTTTCCTTTTTTATTGAATAATAAAGTACTAAAAATCCTTTTAGAGTCCGTTCATGCTATAAGTTCTTTCTAAGAATTTCGCTTTCAAAGAGTTCTTTTCAAACAAATTAATCCATCCCAAGTAATGGGAATATGCTTATCCTTTATGAAATTATACTGTAACAATATAATAGGAGAGCTCTTTTCTCCTATCAAAATTGCTTCAATAATGCACACACAAGTGTGAAGGGAACGTCAGCGTATAATGGCTAGTGCTACTCTTTTTAATAAGATCGATATTTTAAATTGGAACCACAAGTCTTATATGCATATTTGGATAAATAAAAGCTTGTAATTTGTTTTGCTTGTGTATACTTTTACTTTGCACTGCATACAGCTATCTTTCAATTAAGTAATGCAGTATGAAACTTTTTAATTTGTAATTTCAGTTAGCCCCTGTTTGATGGCCATTATTTAGCAAAAACAAAGTGTTGAATAGTGAATTTTTTAAGAATATGTGGTCAAAAAGTAAGAAAAATTTTAAGTTTATATTCAAAATATTTTATTGTGTGATGAGAAAGCGTTTTATGATTATTGAGCCCAATAGTTTTTATTTTACATTCCCACTGGATGTACAAAGTTGGTTGACAAAGTAGGTTCACAAAGTGACGTGGCATTATTGTTAAAAAATAAAAAAATAAAAAATAAAAAAACTTTTTAAAATCCAAAATCGCGTTCTCTCTCCCCATTCCCCCAGATCAAACCCTTCTCCCTCCTCAAACCCATTTCCTCCCAAAGCATTAACCTCTGGCAGTCGCTCAACTCCGATAGTCTTCGCACCTCCGGCAATCGCTCAACTCCAGCAATGTACTCGCTTCCGCCCCGCTCCGCACAGTCGTCAAAGCGGATGCCTTGTCGAGACATTCAGCTACCATGAAAAAATCGGTCGACAAATCTCATCTCTGAATCGTTCTATTATTGCTAACTTCTTTGGTTTGCTAAAAAACTAAGTGTGTATTTTTTCAGTTTTGACATTTGGTATTCGTTTTTCCTCAGTTTTCCATCAATATTACTGAAAAACCTTCTTTGGTTTGCTATAGAAGAAGTTTTCATTTTTACAAATTTTACATTTGCTAGACTCATTAGTAAGTCGATTATTCACTATTGAGCTTATTTCCTTCAAGATTTGACGGAGAAATGATGCAAGAGTGTTGGACACTTCTTCAGCGATTGCCCGATAAAATGCCGATGCCCACAATGTATGCATGGATTTCAAAAGTTTTTCGAGGTTGAAAGGGACACTGTTAACAGAAGCTAGTTCTTCAAATGTTGCAGTGTGAAGTGTTGGTTTTGGGATTGGTTCAAAGATGGAGAAGCAATCGGTAAATCTAGTAACGCTAGTGTTACTTTGGCTAAACTAGCGGCCCACTAGAAGTTGACGATATGTCGTGAATGTTCCAATCTCAAGTTAGGCTAAATAATGAAGAAGAACTCTTGATTTCTGTGAATGTGAACATACGGTCCGCTGGGAAAATCACCTGCCGTAGGAAAAATGAAGGGGACGGACACGGCTTGATTAGTGGTTTGTGTTCAACTGGTTATGTTATGTTAAATAGCGGCATGCTGTAAATCTGAATTTCGTCAATTAATTTAGTGCAAAGTTGGTAGATTTTGGTTGCACCGGAAGTCTTACTTCATGTACCTTGTGTCTTGCTAGCACATTGGATGTTTGTTAAATTATAATGTAAGCAGTTTGGAGTTTGATAAATGTTTGGCTGGTTATGTTTTGTTTAATAGCTGGGAAAATGTTGTAAATGGTTTCCAGCTAATAGCAACAACACAACACGTAAATTTGTGTGGCTTATTCGAATAACAGGCAAAAACAGTTCACTGAGAAACTGAAAACATAACTGATTTTCAATCTGTAAATGCTCTTAAGTCACAGGTTTACTTAGGAATCATTAAAACTGATAAGCAATCACCCAAATAGCATTACTGATTTTTAGAATTATAATCCAACTCATGTTCAAATGGTTCTATCTTATAATTCAATAGTCAATTACGAGATTTCTTACATTTCCAATTAATCAAGTCCTATAACCAACTAAATCTATGCTTGCGCTAAACATTTATTACATCAAAGTTCACTTGGGAGACATTTCACACATCACACGAAATCACGTCCATTGCAAAATTCATTCTGATTTCTATTGTAAAACAAGCAATATACCAGAATTGTTGACCTATGATTCAATATAGCTCCGCGTGTTTTGATTATAATAAACAATACACCTATGTTTCTAACAAGTCTTACTTCTTGAGTTTTTTATGAATAAATCTTCTTAAGCATTCAAAGGCTCAAATCGTCATCCGTTGAAAAATAAGCAATCAAAAGAGACTCGAAGAGAACAAGAACTTTGAAAATTAGAGCTTAGAAGTTGTTTATCGAAACTTCAATTTATATGTAAAGGTATTAACTCATCGATTTTTAGCAAGTGCATGAAGCTAAAAATATTTTTCATAATTCATCACTTGCATAAAAATATTTTTGATATAAAAATGATTTTGAAAAAATGAATATTTTGATATAGAAAATTAAATTTCAAAATCTATATACTTCGGTCGACTGAAGTATAAACCGGTCAACCGATTGATCAACCGAAGTATACACCGATCGACCGATCGATCAATCGAAGTGTCAGTCGAAACTCCAACGGTTCGAACTTTACAACGGCTATATTCACACTTCGGTCAACCGAAACCTCCTAATTTTCAATCTTTTGATCTATAAATAACCATCTTTTTTGCATTCAATTCTAACAATTTACAAGAGCAATTAAGAGAGTATATTTATTGAAAATAATTGAGCTTACTTGATTATATATTCTATTTCATTTACTATAAAGAATATCTTGATAGATAAAACTAGTTTCATCTATTTCATCAAGAATTCTATTTTGTAAGAAAACTTCTCAATCTCATTTCAATTCTAAATAAAGCTTTCTTTGCCAACACTTATATTGAAGTGTAAATCTCTCTTCATACTTAACTTGTATTATTTGTTAAGAGAGATCATTGGTTAAAAACTTTGATACACGATACAAACTATTTCATTATCCATTATTCATCAACGTTTACAACATAAACACTTGAACTTTATTATTTGCTATCTATTGAAGTGTTATCCTAACTCTCTAAATACTTGACTTGATTATATCATTTGTTAAGAGAGTTCTTTCAATTGTAAAAAGATCATTTATATTTTGATGGTTTCAATAGCCTTATGAAAATTAGATTGTTGTTAAGGATATATGCTTTTTGTTGTAAGTCATCTAAATGATAATTGCTCCTTATTGTAAGTCACTTAAGGATTGGTACTCCTTGTTTGCAAGTTACCACTATAGTGCATTTGGTTTTGCTTGTGACGGTGAGCTTGGTAACGGGGACGTAAAACACATTGTGTATCGAACCCCATTAAATTCACTTGTCATCTATACATTATTGCACTTTACTTTAAATTCATATTTATATTGTGATATATTTACTTAAATGACAATACTTAAATTAAAATATCGAATTTTCATATTTACTTCTCTTATGACACTTTACATTTATATCTTGTGTATTAAATAGTTTTTGAAACTAACTGTCGAAAAAGTTTCAAAAATTAATTCACCCCCTCTTAGTTAGTTATTCTTAGGTTACCAAGAATATCCCTGATACCACTTGCTGTTAAATCAACTACCGGATTGAGATATTGAAGTTCTATGGCATAATAATAAAGTATTTGATTAAGCAAAAGAATAATAAAGTAAAAAAATATGACAGATGAATTAAGAGATTTTATTAACTCAAGAATAATGAAGAAGAGATAAAATTACAATGGATCTTATAATTCTAGTAATATATTTTCTTACACTTTTCAAATTATTTAGAAGATCCTAATATTTATAGGGAAGGGATGTCCAAACCCTTTTAGTAGAGTTGTTGACGAAGTAGGATGCCAAAAAATCGAGTCTGAAACAAAGTAGGAATGAGAAACACGAAAAAACTTGAATAGAACAGGCGGCGATGTGGAGCCCACCTCCAGGTGCCACGGGGCCGATGCCGGGGCAATTCGCCCTAATTTTTTTTTTCAAATTGTTTTCTTCATTCAAAACTCTTCTTCAAGTCCAATACCAATTTTCAACTCCCAATGAGCTTCCAAAATATAACTTCAACCTGATATATAACTCCAATAACATTTCAAACTTGAATTCTCCTTGACATGCACTTCAATTAGAATTTTTCAATACTTCAAACACTTCAACAAAAGAATTCGAGTCACACCCAAATTTCAACAATATCTAATTGTAAGAGTTCCACATGCATTTTTTTCTCCAAAAAATGCACTAAAAGCCTACCAAAACATCATGTTAGTTATATTGCAACTACCAGAAGCATTAGGTGCCTTCAGAAGCTGTCGTTTGCTCCATCAAATGACACTGCTTAGCTCCTTTTCTCAATTTAAATGGAGCCACCATGATGTGGTAAATGTGGATAGTAGTATGGTTTTACATTGCCTAATGTGCAAATTGAAATTAATAAGAAAAGAGGCAGTACTCAAATTCAAATGTTGTTATTAAAATATATATGTATACCTTGTGAATTGGGAATAACATTTGTGGTCGTAGTAGGGATCGACGTAGAAGATGACACTTTTTGTGTTAATACATGGCTCCCGTCACCTTACATCATGTTGTTGGTATTAATGACACAAAAAGTGTTTGCAAAATAGTGAAATTAATATACTAACCAATAAGAGTTGCGAATATGATAACGACATCGGCATGGAATATTGATGTTGAGGAGGTGGCAGAACCTTGGGTGCCTACATACTATTCCTCAAAACTCGAACAAGTGACAACTGTAGATGATTTCATAATTCTCTATATTGAATGAGATAAGAACCATTTTTTTCTTTCGTCACTAGGCGCATACTACATCCTCACCTACCTCATATGTCATCCCCATATGTCCCTCTGAAGCAGACATGAGATCGTAGTAAACCTTCCCTATAAACTCAACTTAAGCTTCTCTGAACTTCGAAATGGTGTACAATGCCTAATATTGCTTTTCCATTTCGTATGTTTTTGTACACGGTAGCATTTGAGAGAAAGACTTGAAATCAGCCTGAAATTCCTTCTCAACCTTATTCCGCAGTGGTTGTTCATACTATTCGACGAATTGCTTCAACGATGTCTTCGAATGTACATAACTATCGAAGAAGGCGTTTATACTTTCACTTATTTGCGTTGTTGACATACCAGCCCAGAAAGTTGTTTTCAAGAAACATAGCACCCAACGACCTCTTTTATTGTACAATTCGGAAATGTTATCGCATAAGTCATACGTATCCATCATCACTCTCCAATTTTCCTCAAATTCTTCGACAAACTGTGAATCATAAACCAATACGCATATAGTCGAAAAATATCAAAGACTTATCCACGTGGTATCTAAACTTTTCTAGCAATTTTTTTCAAAATGTGCCACAAACATCATCTATGCTTTGTATTTGGAAAAAACTATTTGAATTGCATTTTGCATGGCTTTATCTTAATCGGTAATTATTCCATGTGGAGCTTAACCATACATGCACTTAAGCCAGGTCCTGAAAACCACATAAATGTATTTGTATCCTCATTCGTACCAGACCTTAACCTAGCAACGTTGATTGCCCGTAATGATTTACGCTAACAAAAAGGGCAAAGGGCATGTTATACTTATTAGTAAGGTAGGATGTATCAAAAGTGACAATATCCCTGAACTCCTTATATGCTTGCCTGCATCGAACGAGCTTGCTTTCCGAGGCCCACGAACGAGCTTGCTTTCCGAGGCCGGGCTGTGTGGCCTTTAGTGAATTCCTGCTTAAAGTAGGATTGCGTCTACCTCTACACCCTTTCTTTAGGGCGGTGTTGAGAAATTTCATGTTATCGCCCACCCAAATTTTGCCAAACAGGTGGAGCCAGTTAGTTGGAGCCTACTTCCTTTGGAAGGAAGTTTCCTTAGGCAAAGACATGCCTCTAATCCGTTTTTCAAGCTCGAGTCACTAGGACGGATGAGATTCCAAAGGGTGGTACTACATCACTCCTTGGGGGGCTCATGCTCCCTTCGTAGTGGGGCTCCCTTCTTCCATCAAGGGATGGAAGGAGTCCTGATTCCGAGTCAATGGTAGGTGGCAGTTGGTTGAGGGGAATACTGTCACTGCCTTTACCATACCAAAACGTCAAAAATACGTTTTGAGTTTTTTATTATAAATTTATCATTGTTTTTGAAAATGTATTTTCAAAAATAACATACCAAACACATTTAAGTGTTTTACAAAATTAAAAACTGAGAATGACTTGAAAATAGCAAACCAAACGCACTATAAATATCCTTAATTGATTAGTTGGAAATAGCTCGCTCATTTCTTATAGAAGGTGATCGATGTAATACAATTCGTTTAGACCATGACTTGAGCCACCATCATCATTAGTTAAACTTCTTTGTATTAAAACTTAAAAAAAATACTTCCTCCGTCCCACAAAGTATTTGTTTCAAATTATAAACTAATTTTCTTGTTGAGAGTTTAATTTTCTAATATACCCTTATTTAATGCGTCTTGTTATCAATAAATATAAACTATCATTATTCAATATATGAGTATATTAAGAAAAATGTATGTAAAATTTTAGCTCTAATATATATAAATTAAGTTTTCTTTATCTGTTTAAAAACAGAAATAAATTTATTTTTATATGATGGGCAAGTATTGTATTTCTAATATTTAAGTTTTCCTAACTTCAGTTGAAAATTTTTGGGACACGAGTATGAAAGTTGGTCTTAACGTGGAATTTCATTGTTCAAAAAAAGTGTAAAGTATGACAAAATGGGGAAGTCAAATTTCGACCTAGCTGAGCCTAGGCATAAAAACACAAATTTTTTTATTTTAATATTATTTTAAAATTTTAAATCAATCTAAAAATTATTTAGTACCCGTTTGAGCCACATTTTTCTTAAGAATGCATTTTGAAATAATAGATTGATGGAAAATGAGTGGTTAAAAAATAAAATAAAAGTTGAGTTTGCGTGTATTACTATTTTGTTGACGAATGTGAGATTGAAAAGAAGAAAGTAAAAAAATGTAATTTGAAAATAATAGAGATCAAATAATGACTTAATAGTTAAAGAAAAATGCGTAAAAAGTGACAAAAAAAGTGCGTCTAGACATGAAAAAAAGTAAAAATAAAAAATGTGAAAAGCAGGAGATATGTTGTTTTATCAAATAATGATTGTTAAACAATGCATAATATTTGAGGCATGTTTGGTACAAATTAAAATCAGATTTTAATTTAAGTCAAAGTCAAATAATCAATATTAACCATATTTTTCATAAGTCCCACATCTTTTTAATCACACATTTCAAAATTTTTTATTACAATCTAATAAAAAATTAATTTTAATTCCTATCACACACTTTCTTAATTATTGTAAATGTTTTTCAAGCGCCAAGCGGTGGTTAAATCAGCGAGAAATGGACAATTCACCATACTGAAAAATTTTCCACATTTTTTATCCACGATATAATACTGATCAAAACCTTCTGTACCCTTTCTTTTCCTCTTCAGCAATACCCAAACCTTTATACTTTGGCGGCTGCTTCTCCTCTCTATCTCTCTCTCCATCTCGAAAGAAAGACCCGTATATTCAGGGGTCATGGCCGTCGTTGCTCCACCGGCTGATCGTATCCTGTTTAGCTTTACTACTGTTATGCCACTCCCCTTTATACTTTTGATGCGAAAATTAACCTTGTTTTTGTTTTCTATCTGCATAGATGTATATAGGATTCGTTTAGTCTTATGCAGATCTGA
>CAIGRB010068571.1:1884-17712 GCA_903798255.1 Fraxinus quadrangulata
GCTTCTAATTAATGCATTTTTAATTATTTTCCATTCGATGCCAATTGCATGACTCGAAATATGAACATTATCCATTCAAGTTTAATCAACTCTAAGTTTAAATACTAAATTTTATAAAGAATTGTCAGGTTTTGTCACATATAAAATTACTAAAATCGAAGATGTTTGCTTAGGAAATTTTAATTTATTACAATATATTTTTCGCCATATTATGAATAAAATAGACTTGTAACTCTTCTCTCACTCTCTAAATTTATTTGAAATTTGGGACGGCAAACAAATATAAAAATTACATTAATATAAGAAGCTTGAAATAAATAATCTGTCTAAAATATCAATGTTTAATGCCAAATCTGCTAAATATAATAAGAAAAAAGTTCAAATATTTATACATTAAAACTACATGAAAGGAAAATTAAAGATGGTCAACCCCAAGAACCATTTGTACAATCACATGAGAGGTACAAAATAACAGCATGCATTATGCTTGGCTTTCTCATAAATTACTTTCTTTCCTCATCAAGTGCAAGCTTGACACAAAATTTCAGGAGTACTATTGCTCAGAAGTTACTTAGCTTTACTGTCATTTTCGTCCAATCACTTCAAGCAGCATCGGTTATACTCGTCTGCGCAAAAATCCCATTGCCTGGTAGACATTATTTAGAGTAACATCTGCTATGGCTGATGCTTTACTAGCACCTTCTGCCAAAATGTCATCCAAGTAAGCAGGGTCAGACATAATTTCTCCGTATCGAACCTGCAAGATAGAGAACCCAATAGTCCGTAAATTGACATGCTAATTTAACTTACGAAAGCATATTGAGTAAAGATCTGTTCAGAAGCTAAAACCTGGATTGGGTGTAGATGATCAATTAAAGCATCCGTAAGAACGATTTTGAATGTTCCCCAGTTCATATCTTGGCATTCTTCTGCAATTTCCTGCAATAATAATTTTTTCAGAATATTTCTTGAAAGATTCCTTACAGGATGTAGAATAGCTGCAGGGGATTATATGACAACAGATTAAAGGTCAATCATGAACATCTTGTCAGATTAAAGAAGCTAACGTGATGGCTTAAAAACATATATCCAACAGCAATAATAGGCAAATTAAATTAAAAGTTAATCAACGGTGCCACTTCACTTTGTTTATAATCCTCATTGCAAAACCAACAATGAAAACAATTTTCATTTTAACCGAGTTTTGCCAAGAGCAACGAGGGAAAAAATTGGAGCTGTCTTCGATTCACTTGCTTCAAACTATCTTTGGTTTTGAACAACATGATATTGAACAGGAAAATCTGGTTCATGTGATGAATTGATTAATAAAGCTTTCACAACTGACAGCAGAGTACATGTCCTACTTTTACAGGGCCAGGAAATTCGATTAGTTACATCATGGCACTTCACAACCATTTTGCAACCAATTCCTTGAACTTCAAAATATTAGGTGAAAGAGTGCGTGTGAGGAAAGCAGTCAATGGAAGGAATAGTAAAAGTCTTCCATTTTATAACCAAATGACCAGTTGCTGAGACATTAATATATCTGACTCCTTCAAGATCCCCAAGTGAACAATAAAGCAAATGACTTCAGAGATCCGTAACATTAGCCTTACACTATGAAGATTGATTACCTGCTTTGACTTGCCTGTAATGACCTGATAAACTGAAAGAAGATTGTTACACTCAGGCCTTTCAGGATTATCAAATTCCAAGCTGTAAAATTACCAACAATTTCATGTGTGAGCATATTAGAGGTTTAGTCCACACATCAACAAAAAGACTCCGCAAAACAGTATTAAGGGATATTTGATCCAAAGAAACTTCAAAGTGTAAATAATATGGCAAACAAAAGCAGAGAAATCTAACCCAGGAAATGAGTCAGTCTTGCAACGTTTTATTTTGTTGGCAATAACCTACATAGTACCCAAAGAAATCAATCTGTAGTAAATATCTGGTTAAATAAAGGAATGATGCTTGATGTATCTAATTTTTTGGAACTCAAAAACAGAAACCTCTTTTTCTCAGTAAAATGAGCAGGTATCTCTATAGAGAAAAGTCGGATATAACTCTTCTAGAATTCTAAGATTTTTTTTCTTCCATTTCGACAATAGATTGTTGCCAAAAATCATGAAAGCATATCAAAACTCTCCTAAAATATAGACATGCACTCCATCATTTTTGAATAACTTCAGGTGCTTTTGCACAATTAGTCTCTTAAATAAATGAGGATCTTGTGACAACAAGATCCTCAGAGCACAAAACCACAGAAAAAGCAAACGATATAATATTGTATCAATTAATAAGTGAGAAATAAATTCCAAACTCTTCAATAAGAATGTGAAACATGGCCATTTATCAAAAGATGGAAAAAAACAAAACTGAAATCTGAAAAAATGGATACAGTCCAATCTCTACATGGATGCCATACAGTCTATTAAAGATACTTCTGCCAAGAGAGGGTATACATCAAGTGTCAGCTACCAATTCTTCCTAGGACTTTTGGTCATTTAATTCCATCTCTGCAGCAATATTGCATTGCAGTTGGAAAATGCAATCATATGATTGCGACAGTACAAGTGAGCAATGTGTGGTAAGTCATATCACGAGAGGAAATATGGCATGGGTTTCTATAGTGTGGGCAATAGTCTTTCCAATGCATTCATTTATTTAGGGTGTGTTTGAACCACATTATTTTGGAATAGCAGATTGATGGAGAATATATGACACATTTTTCAAAAATCATTATTTGACACTCAAACAACATGAATTGGATATGAATGTCTTTGAGCCACATTATTTTGAAAGAATGTATTTTGGAATAGTAGATTGATGGAGAATATATGATTAAAAAAGAAGGAAAAATTATTAATGTAATGGAAAATATTATTTTATTGAAAAATGTGTGGTTGAACATGAGTAGAAGAATAAGAATGAAAATTTTAATGTGGCTCAAACATGAACTTAATCCTTTACTTGTGTACGTGTCTTCAAAACCCCAATGCTCAATTCATCCCAACTAACCTAACATGGAACAAAATCTCCAACCAATCGAACAACAGGATTTTCTTCTCTCTTGTCAAGAAAATCTTAGCTCCAGTCCTGTCAAATTTATTGTTTACTTCCCACTCATTTCACACTTACTATATTCAGAACATAAAAAGTTTGAATGCTACATAGTCTCTGAACATATTAAAACGAACTAAACATGAGCAGATCAAGAGGATGTTCAAATTTTACTCACATCTTTGGGATCAAGCAAGTTGATTCGTGATTGGTCGGAAGGTGCTGATTTCGACATCTACAAACAAAGATTAAGATTGCAGTTACATTAAAACATCCCGAATATGACAGACACAAAGTTAATTGAGAAACCTCCATCACTTAACTGCAATACAACATGCCATTATTGGAAAATGAGGAGGATTTCACTTTAAGAGAAAAAGTAACACTATCTTCTCAGATAGAAATAGTCATATTAATATGTAACATAGAAACCATGTTTGAAAGGCTTTAGTTACAAGTCATAAAGATTCAACAAAAATTCAAAACCTTGGAAAGACCATCAGTGAGGGACATCACACGAGCTCCAGCAGGTGGGATAAGAGGTTCAGGAACCTATGTCAATGGAACCGGAGGGTAAGGGTTACTCCAACTTCTCAGCATTTTATTAGCAGAAGTGAATCATATCAACCAAGTATCAATATAAAATCTGACCTTAAAAATTGCACCACCTCGTCTGCGATATAAACAAACTATTTAGTTCCTAGTGCCAGGAAAAAGTACCATAGCAGAACAAATCTGGTCGGAAAGTAAACTTTCAACTCAAGAGAGTATATCTTTACATCCCAACAAAATTTTTGCATTAATAGTTCTCTTACCCTCCTAATTTTTTCCACTTCCGTCCACCAAACAGATAGTTAACGCGCTCAGCTAATTCTCGAGTTAACTCTAAATGTTGCTTCTGATCCTCACCAACTGGTACAAAATCTGACTGCAGAGGAATGCTGCAATTAATGAGAATCATGCATTCAGGCGATTACAGTCTAGATGGATAGCCAGAACACCAGGAGATCTGGGCAATAACCATAAAATAAACAAATGATTTCCTCTAAAAAGAATGGTTGCCTCTTTTAATTCACAAAAATTGTTCTAACACAATTCTATTCGAAGTCAACTTGATTGTTTACATAAAATGCATTTTAAGTATCTCCTATTGGAGTAGTACTGCAAGAATTGAGAATCACCTGATACAAGAGAATATCAGAAGCCATCAACACAGGATAGGTTAGAAGTCCAACCCCGACATTTTCATCTCCCTATACACAAGAAATATATAAAATTACCCATAATAGGCTTGGGATGCTATTATTAGGAATGTTAAAAGTAAATGAAAGGTACTTCAGGATGTGGTTTCCTTTTCCAGAATAGAAATCATAGATACTCGGAGGATTTGAGGTTTTACTAATCCACTGTCAAGTGTCAACCACGGGAAGTCTAACGCAGGTATGTTTCAGGATAAGTTTTTTCATTTAGCATTAAGAAGTGAATAAAAATAAATAAAAATTCCTATGTAAGATGCAATTTCGGCATAAAAAAACTAATATAAGGTTATAGTTTAAACAGTCCTTTGTTAATTTCCCATAAGTTGACCCAGCAACAACCATAAATAAAGAAAAATAAATTATGATTTGAGAACAAACAAGTACAAGTAATTCAAGCTCCCAAGTGGACAGGAAACAGAGAAAAACCAAATACCAAAGAACCTTCTTTGAGTTATTTTTCCTCTTGAGCTCCTGATAGTAATATTTTCGAGTAGAATATCAAGGTTTTTTGAAAGTTATATACCAAACATCAAGAAGACTGTGCAAAGATAAATATGGAAATGGAGCAGCATACAGTAAAACCTTACCGCCTTCCGCGATTTTTCTTTAAACTGAATCATCCTATTGAGCCAACCAATTGGGGTTGCAGAACTCAGCAGCCACATCAATTCTACGTGAGCACGGACGTGAGACTGCACAAAGACTGAAGCCTGTCCAAGAAATTAGAGATACAGCCATGCATATGAATCTTATGGTGAAACAGCCAATAAAATGTTCGAATAAAAAGCTATACCAAAAAGTACTGCTGGGACAGACCTTAGAAGTGTCCACACCACATGCCAAATAAAGAGCTGCTGTATCTCTTGTGGCTTTTGATAATTGCTGTGTATCATACGGCAAAGTTATCTGCAACAGACAAAATCAAATTAGGCAATGATCATCATGAATATATCTTCAAATTATCCTATAATTACTAAAACCGAGACTGATTCCTTCATTCGAGTAGAAGATTTACTACTAACATATTTCACTCGAGGGTGGAAATGATCAGAGTATTCATTTCTTCAAGGTCTACTTCGTTTTCTTGGTTTTTAACAATTTTATCCTTTTAAATGTCATCATAGAATAAGAGCAACATGCCACACTTATGACTTTATTGTTGCTTGTCCACACACTGCAATTCAGAACATAATCTAAAATTACCACTTTAACCATTCAGATTCACAAATTGCTAGATCTGGTGTAATTGTAAGGCGGAGAGAAAACTTAGGTTTTGAAGATGTTGATTCTCAATTTGGCTTATCATTGGATTATACCGATTTTCTTAGGAATCTCCTGTTTAACATTTACATACTGTATTACTGTGAGAATTGTTTATATCAAGAAGGTAAACAGTTAGTTTATAAATAAGGACGAGCGGTTTAACATGGGAACACTGACTACCTAATGTGTTGCCGTGTACTAAGTGATTAAATGCTATCTGGAAATTTCACCAAACATAGTGCAGTATATAGCATATAAAATTGCAATAAACACAAGTCTCAAATTTGAGAAATGACATAAAAGAAGCAATATTGAAAACTTTGTCATAAAATTGTACATACCGCATGGAGATCCACAATGAAAAAGAGCGTCTCATATATATTCTGCGAGGAGAAAATTAGAAGCATGTTTGGTAAAAATGCACTCCATAAGCATATTAACAAAATAAAAATACAAGAAGACAATCATCGTACATGAGAATTCCAATGCAAGAGAAATTAAACACACATTTTACCCAAACTTCGCTGATGCAATAACCAAGCAATTCGCACATTCTTGATCTGATGTTACAATAATTTGCCATATAGCATGTCTGTTCTCTCTCTCAACACAATCTCTTCTTTCTTTTGGAATTTATACACAATTTGGTTGGTTATTATGCATATTAGTGAGCCTGACCTGTAATGCAATCCAATTCTTTATGGCCCCTAGATAATTTCCAAGATGAATTGATCCCGTGGGTTGAACACCAGAAACTATCCTTTTCCTGTAAAACAAAGAAAACAATTAATGGATCATCACAATCAAATTGGTATTGATGTGCCATGCAAATGTCCTTCCTCAAGAGCACGTTTGGATGAGTATAAAAACTTTGACTTAGGTCATAAAAAAGAATCCAATAATTACTAGTGAAGAACCAGCATTATATAGCCATATCAAACATCAGAAAATATGCACCAAAGTCGTCTCTTGGAACAGTCCAATATTTCATTAAAATAAAAACTAACCTATTGTTCAGTGAGAACAACCCGAAATAAAACCAATATCTGGTTTTCAATAAATCAAAATATTCGAAATTTGGCAATAGGAGACATTAAAAGAACTCAAACAAAAACCAATTTAAACTCTAGTAGCAGTTCCAAAACAAATAGGAGTATAACCTACTTTACAGAGCTTAAGGAAATGTCGGGCGAGGCAGGTTCCGAGACTGAGACAGTGCAAAGGCATTGAAAATTCCGGCCGATTTGTAGATTCCGCTGCCGAAATTGACCAGTACTTTTCAAGTACTTGCTCAAATTAACGCCACTTGTCCTACAAAAACATGAAGCAAAAGAATTGCATCAAAATATAGAATCAAAAAGAAATTGTGTGAAAGTGTTTACACACAAAAAGAGTCGTGAATGTACATTGAGGAAGTGAAGAGTGGAGAAGTGTTGGAGAGGACGAAGAAGCGAGAGAGAAGAGAGCGTTCCATGGCTGCTGCTGGTTTACGCCCAATTTTCGAACATTTTGAGGATATGGAGATTAGAATTTGCATTCGAGGTCCTCAATCTCTGAACAAAGTTCAAATATATTCTTAACCTTCAAATCTTGACATAAGAGGGTCCTTTCATAGTAGGGATGGCAATTCGAACTGTTAAAATCGAAAATAGTGGTTAATCGAACCGAATGGGGTGAAAAAAATCTAACAAATGGTACAATTGGGTGGTTATGGTTTTAATTTTAGTGAACGGGTTCGAGATGGTATGGGTATGGTATTTAGTGACGATACCCCGTCTCGAACCGATTATCCGTTAAAAAAAATATTAATTGGGCTTTCCATTAATCTTTTCCAAAATTAATTGGACAATCTTGAGCTCTTGCGCTCAATTTGAAGGCAATGTTTTTTTTTTTAAAGTAAAACCCAGTGAAGTCCATTAGCATTTCACCCACGGCTCAACCCATAATTCAAGTATCAACCTATTTCAAGTTTCAATTCAACCCTTCCCAATCTTTCACGTCCATGTTGGATATGTTGGGAGTTTCAGTTGTCGTCGAGTGTCAGAGCCAGAAACCAGGTGGCCGTGGTAGTTGCAGAATGCCAGAACCGAACGAAGAAGTGAAGAAGAAGATGAAAATCTTGAATTTGGGCCTTTTTTGTTTTGGGTTGATGAGAGTTGGGCCTTTTTAAAAAATATTAGGCCCAAAAATTGGCCAATCCATGAAGAATGATATCATACCCTACTACTGGTTAGCAATTTCCAAACCCTTTAGACTTCGAATTTGGTAATTCAGTTATCCACTTTCCCTCCCTGCTCTGTGCAGTGCTGCAGGCGATTTGCGAACTACCCATACGACCAAACCTACTGCTGATTACTATTGCTGCTTGCTGCCGACGGGTGATGACCCAATGCCGATTATATAACTATATGGAACAGCAGAATCTATTGTCCTTTACGAAAGCCGGAAAGTGCCTGGAATATTGCAACCACAAGTTCAGGTTTTCAATTCATTTAACATCTGTTAGGAAAACAATTATTTGAATAAAAAAGTATTATTTCTTAATCTAATAAATTAACCACTTAGAGGAAATGCTTAAGCAAAAATAAGTAAAATTACATTTTCAATTGAGGGCAAATACTCCCCGAGCAGGTTAGAAGATAGTGAATTATTTACCCTACAAAATCATTATAACAAATGTTTGATGACAGGGATCTCGATTTTTCTTTCATGTTATTCTTTCAAGGCAATAGTTATCTCTACATTGTTGGTCTAAAAGCATGATTGGCTATGATTAAAGCTACTTATTAGATTGATACCTTTTTAATTGAGTCATTTGTGAAATTAATAAATTTCATACTTGAATTAATGTTGTATCGCGTATTTTTTGTAGTATTTTGGATTGTATTGAATCATATTTTCAAATGTATATAATTTTTCATGTTTTAGTGCATTTATATATTTATTGAATTTTTTTTGACATTATTTAATTAAATATTAATAAACAATCTTATTATCACAGTCATCAGCGATGCCCTAGCTGACTTAATATCCTATATCCACCACCGGAGATGGGGAAGAACAGTATTATGGGATTTTGACAAAGGCAGTCTTCAAGTAATTCTAAAAAAGAAAGCCTCATCAATTTTTCTCTTCCTTCCCAAACAACCACCTTGCTTTATGCTAAGAACATACGAGTTTACTTTCATGCATATAAGTCACTACTTTGTAAATATTGAAGTATTCCCAAATCTAATCTGACTTCCTACCAACAAAGTGACTAGGACATGACAATAACAATGATGGAATGTAAATATGTATCCACTGTTGGTCAAAAATGTGGAGTACAGCAATGAAAACCAAAAGAATAAGAAGATGAAGATGAAAAATAATATCGAAATAAGACTTGATCACGAAATGAAATCGTTGTCGTCAAACAATATTTCCTTCCACCACTATGCTTTTAAGGATTGAAAATGACAAATAGTTTGTAGGATTATCAAGCCTAAATGAAGAAACACCAAAAGCTAAATGATTCTTCAAGTTGAACAAGAGAAAGTATTGGAATTTGATTATGTAAGAAAATGAGATTTCTTCAATAATTTGGATAAACAATGGAATGATTTTCAATTGTATTTTGGAATGATAACTAACATGTTTATATAATCCTCAATTATTCCTACACGAAGTGGTATCAACTAATATGGAAAAAGTGCATTGCTTCACAAGAAAACTATCTGAAAATTTGAAAAAATCCAACATATTACACTACGTGACTGCATAGGCTATAACTATGCGGTCGTATAGTTATAGCATGGGTCGCCCCTTTTTTCTCTAATGGCCGCCATGCGACCACAAGCCACAATGGCCTATGCGGTCCCATAGGCCAATAATGTAGCGTCAAAGGTGGTTTTTCTTTCTCTTTCCAATTCATACATCCATAGTTTCTTTTTCTTTTGATTTTTGAACAATAATTGTAACAATCCTCCACTTATTCNTGTTGAGAGACTCACAATAAGTTTAGAACGCCATAAAATTAACATATATAAATAGAATTAGGAATAATCTTTATCACATATGCAATCATATAGATAATCTATAATTTATTGCATTTTGGTCATATGAATTCAGAATAAGAATGTGGTCGGGTCATGATTAGAATATATTTAATTTGTATTGAAAAGGAGAATTAAATATATTGGCTTTATCGATTGTCACGAATACATGAAATTCATGACTATATTATGAATTAAGAATCAAAATCCAATACAATAATTCCAATATTTGACAAAACATTTTTAATACTTTCTTAGTATAAACTTAGTGTAAATTACAATAAATTCACATCTTTTATGTCACGAACTTTGAATTTAATAGTAATTAGTGAACTAGGATTAAACATTATTTCTTGTGAGACAATAACCCACAATTCACTTTATTATTATTATTATTTTTCAACGATCTCGTATGCTTGTGAATTTCAACCGAACACTTAGCTTTGTAGAGAAGTTCAAATCATTCAAGAAGATTTGCCATTGAGAACACCATGGAAAACAGTTGGTAAACTTGCTCCATTAAGGAACTTGCAAACTGGTGGTAGAGCGACCTTTAACTGGTTCTCCGAGTATCCAAAATAGCTATGAGGATGGTATGTAAATGATTCTGATGCAAAATCAGATGGAATTTTCGAGAGGGACTTTCAGCAACTGAAAGAAGGTTGCACCAATCGTCTCTTTGTTCTTATTATGGTTCTCATGCAATTTATTAGTCAAAAGACAAGAAGTTTGGGCGATGTGAAGTTTATGCATACAAAATACGGCAAAATGAATGAAGATGCAACTCCAAGGGTTGGGAAAACATCATTTCAAGACGTACAACCTTGCAACAAAGTAGGAAATGAGAAGTACCCTATAGGCCGGTGGCCTCAAATGCTGGATCCTTTCATTCTTTTTCTTTTTTTTTTCTTCAGTCTGTTTCGTGTGGAAATCGTTAATAATTAAATGAATGTTCAGACGATTGTGTAAAAAATAAATCTCTTACGACAAAGTCCCAACGATGGATGCTTTATTTATGAAGAGTACGATTTACAAGAAACGAAATGCCTCCAAGGAACACAAGCACACAAGTAAATTGAAAGCTTAACGAGAAGAAAAATAAAGGAATGAAATCATATAATTCTCTATTCAAGAGTTGTTTGATCAGATCCTTTCTTCTATTCTCTCTTTTCTCTTTTATAAATCATTCGATAGTTGTTGTAGAACCGTTTGAAACTGCTCGCCCTATAACTACCCACATTTTTCATTATGAATGACTTGTCAAATAAACTGTTTATAATCGCTGTCACTTCTCTCATTATTTAACTATTTGCAACTGAGATTCATGGATTGTGGAATGAACCGTTTCAATAGACCGTCTGTCGCTTTAAATAATAATAAGACATTATCCTCGCCCAGATCTTGAGCATCTCCCAGGCTTGAGTGACGAGAGTTCTTCGTTACTTGGTGTCTTGCAGGCTTGAGCGATAACGGATCTCCACTACTTGGGCGTATGTCAGGTTTGAGCGATGATGGGCTTCCATTACATAACTCCATCTTGGGCTTCCACATGGTCATGTTTGGATCCATCCTTCAAATCCCTAACTGGGATTCACTCTCTGGGCCATTTAATTGTGCCTTATTATTTTTGTATGCCAACAAACATGTTCGTATAAAGAAGTTGGGTTACATAAATTGTTACCCCTTTCAGTACAAGAACTCCCATGTGATCTCAATCAACCTACGTGGTAAATGGTTCGGCGGTCCCATTCCCTGTACACTAACATGAAGCGAGCTCAAGTACGGACGGCTTACTTTCCCCACGAAGCAAAGCTGGATCGATCCCATTACACACGGATCCCATGGGAAGAACAGATCCATGATGAGGTGGTAAAGGGAGCTTAAAAATATCACATATTATGAGATTGACAAGACAACTCCCTGTACCATCGTCACAACCAACTTATTTGGTCAAGTCTAAGGCCGCAAACTAGGCCTTAGGAATACAAAAGTGGTATTGGCATTTAATGTTGTTATTGATTGATACCTATGATAAGAAATATCAATCATTTGGATGAGGCCACACACATTGTCATCCAACGACCTTCATTCGTCTTGCCCAAGTATAAAACCTCACACTTAGTGCCATCCAAAAATAATGTAAGTTTAGACTCTCAAAACTATAATCTCGCTACCATACTTTCTACTTATTTCTCCCCAAATCCAACCCCCTTTTTATATTGGAGGCTCACGTTTAAAACTCTCACACTCATATAATTATTTCTCCAACTAACTTGATCATCGAAGTGTGTGTGGCTAACTCCACCCTTTCGGAGAAGGCTATGTGTGATTAATGATTTGTCCAAATGCACAGGAACCAAGCTTGTGGACGGGAGAAGCCTTAAAATCCGTTGACCACATCATTGATACAATTTTTGTGGTCAATGTAAACATTAAATCTTTTTGAACCACGTCTTTATAGGCTTAACATTTTAAGAAAAAAATGATGAATTTATTAGATAACTTCTGTCTTTAAGACACCCCTTGCATGCAACCTAACTTGTGCACACTTTTTCATGGATGGGTAATGAAGAGATTTAGTGTATGTTTTTTTCCTTTTTTTTTTTAATTTGGTTTTATAATAGGAATTTTTTGAAGAAAGTGTGATTAAAAGTAAACAAAAATGTTGTGTATACATGTAAAAAAAATATATTGGGAAAATGTGTAATTTCAAATGAGTTTGAAAAAAAAAATGAATGTTTAAATAATGGAACTTATTGTATATAGCATGTCAACCAAAGTTGAAAATTTTGCATTTTCCAATTACTCGACCCCCTATGCAATAATCTATCCAGAACCTTCCTAATCTAAAAAATATCATATGTTCCATTAAGTAGCAACTCGTTTACAGTGTCAAGAGCGACTGCTTCATGATTAAATGGATTATCCACGCTAGATCGCAACTAAAAATTCATCTGTAATCCATTATTTACTCCATGTTTTGTTTAGTGTATATTAAAATTCGATTAAAATCTCAAATCAAAATCAATAATTAATCACACTTAAAATTGAGTATTGGAAACTCCCAAGGAAAATTGTTTTTGTTTGTTTGTGAGAGGCTGTGGTGCTTTAGATAATGTAATATAATAATGGACATGACCCACCTAATTCTTTATTTCAAAATTAATAGAAATTGCATCATCAAAACCCTCAAATTCTCTCTATTTATAACCCCCCCAAGGCATCCACTTTGCAATAAACTCTCCGGCTTCTTCAGACGTTCCCTTGTATGAATCCTTTGCATAAAATAACAATGTTCAGACAACATTGTCCGAATCAAAACACAAAATCATGGCCTGCAGTTGCAGCCTACACTCTTCTGGCGTTCTTGCTTTTCAGCCAATCATGGCCGTCGATCATGGCTGATGAAAAGGTGGCTAAACCCCACACTTGGCAAGAAGCCTTCAAACTACTTGGAATAAGCTGGAATTCTAATGGCACACTGGACAGAGAAATCCAAATCCCTATGGTGACTGCCACCCCTTCTGTTACTGACCCGAATAGCCCGCCGGTAGCGCTTTCGACGGATATACAGCTCAGCCCCAAGAGCAAAGCCTATGTCCGCCTCTATATACCTGTCAAACCCCCAAAGGACACCAAGCTGCCACTTATAATATACCTTCATGGAGGTGACTTTGTGTTGTTCAGTGCATCAACTGTCATTTTTCATGACTTCTGTAACGACATCGCCTCGCAGTTCCCGGCGGTGGTGGTCTCGGTCGAGTACCGACTGGCCCCTGAAAACCGCCTCCCGGCAGCTTTTGATGATGCCTTGAATGCTATCTTTTGGATTAAGAACCAGGCATTAGGTGTTGGGGGCCGTGACCCATGGCTTGACTATGCTGATTTTTCTAAAGTTTTTCTACTGGGCAGTAGTGCTGGTGGAAACATAGTTTACCATACGGCCCTACGTGCTCTGGATTTCGATCTTCGACCAATAAAAATTCGTGGACTTTTATTGAATCAACCTTTCTTTGGTGGAGTGTTTAGGACTCCATCGGAAATTAGACTTATGGAGGATCCCAACATTCCTTTGTACATGTGTGACGTGTTGTGGACATTGGTGTTGCCACGTTTTGCCAATCGAGATCATGAGTTTTGTAACCCGATATCTGGTGGATCTTACCAAGGACGGGTCCCTCGTTTACCGAAGATCTTTGTAAAAGCTGACCAAGGTGACCCTTTGGTCGACCGAACAACCCAGTTAGTACATTTGTTGTTGAGATACAGAGTACCTGTGATTTATCGTTATAGTCCGGGTGGTTTTCATGGTATGGAGCTTCAAAACAAGACTGCTGCTCAAAATTTGTACAACGATATGAAGCGTTTCGTTTACTCTACTAAGTTTACTGATGATGAAGAATCTCACGCTTCTTACTAATGGTTTTTAGCCTCCAGTGAAGGCCATGTTTTAGGCATGTTGCTCTTGTAGCTGTGTGCATTTTCTTGAGTTCCAATATTATGTATGTGGGGTTTGAAATCTTGAATAAATTATGAATGGCTTGTGTTCAATCTTAAATTAATTTATGAGGTGGGCTATTTTGGTTTGTAATTACATATACTCATTATAGTTTGCAGATTACTCGACAAAATTAAATAGAAATTTAATAAAGGATTAATCTACTCTGCAAGGCCACATGGGCCTGGCATTATAGCAGGGCCCTATCAAGGTACTAGCTTGCTATTAATTAGGTTACACATTTTCTGTGACAAACAGAAATTTTTAGTTGATATCAAATTCTTAGTAAATTTTTATAAAAAAATGATAAAATATGTGGTTAAAAAATTATAGATCATATAAAATATACGGTTAAAATTAATTTTTAATTTTGATTTAAATTTAAATTTATACAAAATAGGGACTTAGTTTGGTTCTCATATCAAGGATGTTTGGACAAACTGTTTTTCTTTGCAGAGAATAGAAAGAGAAGAATAAAGATCCGCTTGATATGACTTTTGCTTTATGTAGAAGAGTTTTATTGAGAAATTACGTCGATTTTTGCCTGAAAGCTAATTTTTAAAATAATTTCCTATTCCGAAAGTACTTTAGAGGAAGCCAACCATATTGGACAAACTTCCTCTAAAATTAGTCAAATAGATTTAAAAACAAATTTTGAATCTCAAATGCTTATTTTAATAAGAAATGCTAGCTTTCTAATATTGGATAACACATTTTTGATGACGAACAAAAATTTAACTTCAGTTTGATTCTTTGTATAAAGGATGTTTGGACAAGCTCTTTTTCTTTGCAGAGAGTAAAAAGAGGAGTAAGTTTATGTACAATTTGTATTTCTCATCTTCTTCGTTATAATGGAACCCTGGATCGATAAGTGGAAGGAAGTCACACATTGTGACTAAATTAGTCAACATCATGTGTTCTTATTATATTATCTTGGTTGTGTAGAAGTAAAAAATTAATCTATAGCTTCTGTTTTGAGTTTTATTTGTTTGAGTTTCATTTTTTTCAAAGTTACTTTTTTATAGTCATGCTTTAATTTTATTTACAAGTTTCGTATAATCAGCAAGTAATACTCACTTATCCTTATTTATTTTCTTAAAAAATAACTTTTTAATTAAGAAAAGAAACCTGATCATGGGCATATAATTATTACATGAGGAAATTACAAGAAATTTTCACTTTCACATGATCATTTGTAAAAATGTCCAAAATTTATTCAATGTCAATTTTGCAATATTTTAGACCAAAATACCCTTATTAATAACTTATAATTTCACACTAAAGACAAAAATGTGCATATAATTAAATATTTTGTTGGCCAATAAAATTTTGTCACAACCTACTGTACTTATTTCAAAAGTACACATATCAAATTACAATAAATGCTATATTTCTCATTGACACTTGTATAAAATATCGAGAACTACATTTCAAATGTCAAGAATTTTATAAAATGTGGAGAACTCTCATATTTGAAATGAAACATCATTCTAGATAAATGAAGTATTAAGATAGATATGGTTCAAATATCAATAAGAACTTTTAAAATATCGACATCATTTTAATGTAACTTTTCATGAAAGTTATTTCTTCTTCTCGAAATTAGTAATAAATTGAAAAAAAAAATTATTTTATTTTTTATTAAGAGTATAATCGATAATTTAGTATTAAATTTGGTCATTTTTACCAAAATTATCAAAATTAAATA
>CAIGRB010068573.1:8706-18779 GCA_903798255.1 Fraxinus quadrangulata
TTTGCTATTCGATTAAAGTTGAAATAAATTTTAACTCGATTAAATACGTAGTCCTCGTGGGTTCGACACTCTATTCACTACTTTATTACTTGTTCACGATCCCGTTCACTTGCGGGGAATCAAACGATCAATAGTAACCAAAACTTGAAAGTATAATTTGAATTTATTTTAGTTATTTCTATGAAATTTTCCATTCTGTTTATTTGTGTTATGATTTTAGTGAGTGTTTGGCACCATTTTAATGGGAATCAAAATTTTGGAATAGTGATTGATGGGAGAATATGTGGTGGAAAAGTAATGAAAAATTGTAGATTTGTGTATAATATTATTTTATTTGGAGAATGTGTGGTTTAAATGAAGAAAGAAAAAAAAATTTAAGGAGAATGGGTGCCAAAAAAAGGCTTAATACTTTCAATTAATTGGCCACTAATTGAATGAATAGATGCTAGTCAATTCTGGCACTCGAGAGAGGGAAATTTAGGTGCGATCATAAGATTAACTCAATATAGATTTTATAGGTTTTAAGAGAAAGTATAGGATCTATGAAATTTACTCCATAAAAGAATCACGAACTTGATAATTTCTAGATTTGAATTCGAAATAAAGATATTGGAATTAATTTCTAGGGTTAATTTTTATCCGGCATTCGAGAGAGGGGGTAGAATTACATTAGGGTTCTTGCTTATAAATTTTGGAAAATTGATTAGAAATAATTATATAATCGAGAATCATATTTGATAGTTAGGTGAAATCATAACTCTAGGCTTCCTCATTTGATTATTTTTCTAGCTTGCATTTATTTGTTGAATTCGTCACCATATTAGTTTAAAAAAACATTGATTATAAAATTCATTTATCTAGATAAAATAGAGGCTATATAATTATAGTACTTAGTACAAAATTAAATATCAATCCTTATGGGTTCGACACTCTTACTCCAATATTATATTACAAAACTTGACACCGTACACTTGCGGTATAATTCACGTTGTAGAAAAGGCGTGACATGGTCTCATTTCCTAGGTGAGTATTGATCTTGATAACAAGTTTGAGTTTAAAATTCTGGGATCTTTGAGCTATTTCTTGGGCATTGAAGGTTTTAGGCATCCTACTGGTCTTTATTTTACAAAATCCAAATATGCTACTGATTTGGTGGTAACCAACAAGGCAGGAGCAAAAAGTTGTTCTATTCTATGCCCATTGGTGCAAAATTGTCTCTTGCTGATAGTGCTTCTTTCTCTAATCCCACTTTAGACAGAAGCACAGTGGGTGCTCTTAGTACCTTACAATGACAAGGCCTGACTTGTCATTTGTGGTGAACATGTTGAGCCAATATCTCGATGCCCCAAGGCAGGCTTGCAAGAGGGTGTTGAGATACGTGAAAGGTACAAGGAACTATGTTTTGTATTTTAAACCTGCTACTAATCTGGTTCACTCCCAGTGTGGGCTATTAGCTTCGATGACAGGAGATCTACAAATGGATATTGCATTTATCTTGGAGGCAATTTTGTCCAATGTAGCTTTAAGAAACACAAGGTCGTTGCTAGATCGTATACAGAATCAGAATACAGAGCCTTAGCCCAAGCTTCCTCAGAGTTGATTTGGATTCAAAGTCTGTTAAGTGAACTGGCAGTGAAGCTGCCTCAAACACCAGTTTTGCGGCGTGATAATAAAGGGGCTGGTTCTTTAGCTTCAGTGTTCCACACACGTACTAAGCATATTGAGATAGACGTGCATTTTATTCGAGAAAAAGGTACTCAGTCAGGAGCTTGACGTCAAGTATATTCCTACTGAAGAGAAAAAGGCAGATGTCTTGACTAAGCCCTTGAGCACAACTAATTTTGTAGTCCTAAGGAGCAAGCTTTTGTATATATTTAGTTGTGTACCAATTTATTGTAATTTTAATGTTCATTTTCTCTCAATACTCCACAGAAAGACAAAATTAATACGCAATTTTAACATTCAGAAATTGGCCCAAAAATACAATCATAATAAAATTTTCATCAAATGATATCTTTAGTGACTAACGGCGACAATTCCCAATTAGCCAAAAAAGAACAACAGAAATTAAAAGTAAGTTACCAAAATGAGAATACAAGTTCTCCACCAAAAAAAAAAAAAATACTAAAATTAAATTAAAGAAAAAAAATTGATATGAAATGGCAGAAGTGTAGTTTCAGTCAAAATCAGTACCAAGCATAAATTTACGTATAAATAAATGACAGGAGAAAACTGCTTCCAATATTACATAGGAAAAGCAGACAACATATTCATTAAGTAAGTAACTCACATTGATTTGATCCAATAAAGAAGCTCTCTGTCTGAAGTTTGTTTTTCTTCACATAACCAACAAACTGACTTAGTTCAATTGGATCAGCTTGTATGCCATCTTGCTCAGCTCTACAAAATAGAAGACGAAGCTTTAAAACTGTGCTCCCAGCAGTTGGCAGAAATACTATATTGAAGCATAAATGCAAGTAGTGGATCTCACACAGACTGTTTAACTCAGCAAGCAGAAGCCAATAAATAAATAATTATGGTAAGCATTTTATAGAATGAGGTTGCTTCTTTGAATAGGCAGTGGTTTCAAATCACAGAACACCATTCACTTTCATGTTGGCGCAAGACCCTCATGAAGGAAGAAGAAAAACAAGAGGAAGGGTCCAATTGCTCTTCTAGTCTTTACATAAAATAATACAATGAAAAAATAAAGAAAGAAGGAAAAAATGTTTGGAGGTGTAAACTTACCTAAAAATTACTAAAATAGTGCATACTTAAAACTAAAGGCCATTTGTGCAGACTCTAAAGTTATTTAGAGATCTTTTTCTTCAATTTTTCCTAACTTAGGATTAGTAAGTTCTATTTCTCGATGGGAGCAAGGGATATTACTCAGTGGTAGATACCCACCTCTAGCGATGGCAATGCACTGAACCGAGCTGGCTCGGCCCATATACCCACTAGCCGAGCTCGTGCTCGTCACTAGCCGAGCTCGTGCTCGTGGGCCGAGCCGAGCTTTAGCTCGCGAGCTCAATTTTTTTTATTTTTATTTATTTATTTATTTATTATTATTTTTTTTTATTTTTTTTATATAAATAAAGATAAACCTATTTAAAAAAAAAAATTTAACCCTTGAGCCCACGAGCTCGTTGGCTCGCCCACGAGCTGCTCTTTTTTGACGAGCCGAGCCCGCTCGGCTCGGCTCGCCTAGTGAGCGATGAGCCCGAATGGCTCACGAGCCGTGTTTTGACAAGGCCGCTCGGCTCGTTTGCCACCTCTACCCACCTCGATGTGATGGAAGTCATGTGTTTGAGCAAGATTATCTTTAAACCCTATGTGAATTCTTCTATTTGGACTTGCTCTCCCGCAGTGATTCAATAAGAATCGATAAGAGGCTCACGGGATCGATATAAGGGGTAAGGGACTACTATATTTTCGGGAGTGAACTCCAGGCAAATATGAAGCACATGGATAGAAGTTATGCCTTGGAATGAAAGATATTTTCGAATCCGCTTTGTCCATGAATAAGGAAGCTATAAGTAATGCAACTATAAATCTCATGAAGAGTTCGAGCCTAAAAAACATTAAAAAAAAAAAAAGAAAAGCCACTTTCATTTAAATCAACTTGTCCTAACTGGATACTAACTATGATAGGATCCCTTGCTGTTGTAATTCAGATGATGGCTTGCTCTGCTTTTGGGGATGCTGCTTTGCCTACTGTCTGAAGGTTGCTGCTGGTAATTGAGGTCCCTGATGAAGCCTACAGGTCAGCTAGAGCTGCTGCTGCTGCTGAACTTCTGCTCAACACGGAAAAGTTATACACTAGTGGATACGTTGTAATTATGCTTTAGGTTGATGTTGATACAATGAAATTGTAATTGAGAATTCAACAAAGTACTGATTGGTTATTCATTGAAATGGAAACTAAAGAAAATAACAATTCCAAGCATTCGAGAGGCTTAGATCTCTCCCCCTAAATCAACCACTAATCACTGAATGAATATCCCACATCCCCCCTATTACATTTATAGGCAACCTATCTCACCATATTCTCCACAATACCCCTGCCCCTAACTGAATCTATTTCTAACTGAATAAGCTTCTCAATTCTTCTAGGTCCTTCCACATTGATGGGAGTCTATCAAACTTCCTCTGAGGAAAGGTCTCTCCATTTGATACTTTTTTATCAGGTCACAAAAATCTCTTCATATTAATCAAAAGCAACTATCACATCCTTTCTTGCTTTATTATGGTAGTTCTTAGTAGTGCGAGATTCGAGAAGTACCTAAGAATTAGTATCAGGCAAGGAATTGGAGGTGAAGAGGCATTGTCCCTGCCACCCCAATTTCTTAAAGTCCCATTCAAGAGAGCAGAAATTTCATTTCTCAGAAGAATAAATGTTGTTTACCGTAACCCCAAAAAACTTAATCATCAATGTTTCCCTCCTTCTTGTAACTATATCCATGGACTAAGTGAAAGCAATAGTTGTATAATTTGAAATCATTATTCATGGAGCCAATACGAATCTGAATATCTATAAAGAATTAGTTTCTGATGCTCCAGTTATCACTCTGTTCTTGTTTCATTCTGTGTGAAGATATCATATCACGAGTTGCAAGCCCGATAATCCGCTTCTGCTTTTGACCACAAGCTCTTTGAATAAAAAAGGTGCAGTGTCTTTATAAGTCTAATCTAAAAATGGGAAATTGTAGTGATACATGACATAATCCATGAGAGGCTGTAGGGAAGATCTCAGCGTAACTTCAAAAATGTGTAAAAGTATAAGCTAATCATTTATTCTTTTTTCAAGCTTCAGTTTTGCCACAACCACCTCCCCAAATGAAAAAACAAGAGTAGGAAAAATAAACTGTTATATAGAAACACAAGAACTTGCACCTCATTGGAAGAGATCCTAGAAATTGGAAGTAGCTCCCATCGTAAGAAATCACAGATCAACTCCTATATCCAGGTCATTCTTTATTGGTAGATAGGTTACTGGGTTTCTACTTTGGTTCTACAGCTAACCATTCATTTCTTCGTTAGTCATTCTTAATCAATATCTCTTCTAAGTTATAACCCGTATCTAGGAAGAGAAATGATCAGAGCTTTATGCTTTTTTAAAGTAATGTCATGCAACCCATAACCTTACAGTCTGTCCCCATTACCCGCCTAAGTACCCAATAATAATCCATTTTAGACTAATTAGTAATCCAAAAACAATTTATTTTCACAGTACCCCGCCTCCAGGGGAATTCAAACTCTCACAGCCTCTTGAAAGAAGGATGTCCCAAACCTGTAGAATGTGGGGGCCAATAACCAACCACCTTCATACTATGATCATTGTATGCACAGTTTCTTGCATTAATGCAGATCATAAATCTAGAAAACACGGTGTTCTACAAAAATCACGCAGACCTCTTTTGAATTCCAAACAAATAAGTTCCATCATAATTAACATTGTCATTATAAGTCTATTTGTCATAATCATAATTGAACTACCTAAAGGTCCCAAAAGCATCAGTATTGCATCCTCATCGTCTTCCTGTTTTTCCTACTAAAATAGGGATTGGCAGAAGCCTCCGAAAAAGAATGCATGATTCACTAGCACTTTCACACCAAAGAAAAATATGAAAATGAAGCCCAAAATATAAACAAAATGAGATTGCAAGGAAGGAGCACCAAAATTGTATATTTTCTTACATGGTAGATACTAGGCGAGCAGGTCCGGTTGGATCATAGTTAATTAACAGAGCAGCCTTCAATGGTTGACCTGGGAATAGTTTACTAATTCATCGCATTGTTGCAGTTTACAAACTTTCCAGAATTATAGCAGAAATACTTAAAACAATAGTGTTAAATGCATGCTCACCTGAAGAACCAACGTTGTTGGATGCCCATTTGTCCCAAATTCTATGCACAAAACCCCAGTCCATTGTTCTTCTTCCCCAACTGCAAACCAAAAAGTACAGCACAAGTTAGAATAGGCAAAACAGCATAGTCATTTCGTCAAACAGTTGTCTTACAGCAAGATTACTGTTGGAATGGTTAATATTTTATACACAATTATCTGAAATTCCAAAGCGTTTAACAAAAAGGAAAAATTTACCTATCAGAACTCGAGATGGATTTATTACGCTTATATGCTCACTTCTAACTCCGACAACTTGCTGCGATAATTTTCGTCTGATTATGAGATGATAAAGATCTTTCAACAGACGTAAGAGAAATGTTCACAGTTAGTCCCTACCTATTGACATAGATACAAGTTGATCCCTAATCTATATGTTTTACAGGAATCGTCCCAACTTTACAAAATTGGTGCACGGAAAAATTTCGCCCACCCATGTTGAGATTAATGGGGTAAATTGCGATGGACAACTGAGCCCATGTTTGACAACTATTATTTTTAAATTTTTTTCTGTATATTCTTTTTCAATTACATATTCACGTAATAAAATATTATGTACATAAATTCAAAACTTTTTCTTACTTTTTAACCTCATATTTTCCTAAAAATTACTATTTAAAATATTTTTTTTTTACAAATAATGGTTGTCAAATAGGGGCTAAATAAGCCCTGCCAATGCAAAGAGGAATTGAGGGAAATTGATGTTTTGAATAGTAATTTTTTGGAGAGTTGGAGTAGAATTTTTTTATTTTTTTGTTTACGTTCAAAATATTTTATTGTATGAATGTGGTTGAAAATAAGTATGCGAAATCAATAGTTTTCAAATAAAGAGAGTCAAACACATGAAAATTGACAACGCTAATGCATGCCAATTCGACGTTTCAAAACTCGGAGTACTATAAAAAAACGTAATAGTTCTATTATGCAGTCCATTTTATGCTTGGGAAACACATGACTCGGTTTCTTGCACACATTTGATTCTATTGACCTCTTTGATGTCGAGTCTATTCTTTGAGGGCCAAGCCAGGGGTGTAAAATAAATTTTTTTATACTTGACTAATACATTGAAAAAAACAAAAAATCTAATAGGAAAAAAAAAAAAAAGAATTTTCATTTTTAAAAAATCCCTTAAAAATTAAAAGCCTAGACATGACCCCTCCTTCCACCCCTGGAGCAACACATGGTTTGAGCATAAACGTGAAGTTTTTAATTACAATTGTGCTAATATGTTGTTTATTGTTACGCAAACAAGTGTGCAGCTTAATTGCAATTTTTTTTTTTGGGCCCTTTTTGCATCGGCTAGCATGTGAATCAAGTTGCTTGCTAAGCCCCCATTTGACAATCATTGAAAATAATGATATTTTAAATAGTGATTTTTAAAAGATTGTGTAATTACAAAGTAGAGAAAAAAAAAAATTTAATTTACGTGCAGAATATCTTATTGTAGAGTAATGTTATTTAGCTTCACAAAAGTTACAATCTTAGTCTAGGTTGGGTTAACGTGACACTAAATGATATGTGAAATTAAATAAGTTATTTAAATTTCACATATCATTTAGTATATTATTTAGCGCCGTCTAAATTAGAGTTGTAACCCAATGGATCTACATTACATTACTCTTTATTATGTTAGCCCTTGTTTGGTATACATTAAAATTTTCATTATCATTCTTCTATTTATTTTCAACTACACATTCTTCAATAAAATAATATTTTTCATCACATTAATAATTTTTTCTTTATTTTTCAACCACACATTCTCCATCAATCTACTATTCCAGAATACATTCTTCCAAAATAATGTAACTCAAACACACCCTTAATGTGTTGTCGAAAATAAATATATAATAAAAAGAGTTTTCAAATAATAATTGTCAAACAAGGCTAAATTTTGCATTCGAGTTGTCTTGGATATTCTAATAAATTTGTCATTTATCTTGTACAATTCAACTCATCAAACTAATTATCGAAGTATTTCAGTTCCACCAGACTAACAATATACAAGTAAATTGTTTTAGAAACAAAAACAATTGAGAAGAATTAGTCAAAACCAGCAACAGAAATCAATGGCAAAGCAATTTAAAGAATAATATTGCATAGTGAAAAAATATTCAACAAATCCCTTTCTCAGTGATTATTGTCTTCGTATTTGAAAAGGCTGAATATATCTCATATCTGCATGCTCTGGGGGCGGACCAGGGACCCCACAACTTTTGAGATTTTATTTATTTTAATAAAATCATATTTGATATAAATTAAAATTTAAATCAAAGTTAACAATTAATTTTAATAACATATTTCAGAAAATCAATGAATATTTTAACTTTTATCAAAATTTACTCAAAATTTGATTTAACTTTCACCAAACAGTGGCAAAATTACAATAAATTTGAATTTCGATAACATGCTAATTTTAAAAATTCTCTGACAATCATACGCTAATCAAATCTACAAATTTCTTGTGTAATCTCAAAGTTTATTTCGAGAACTACATTATAGGCATATCAAATAATCCAAATAGATATAGAAAGTAGTTAATAATACGATAAACGCGAGTCTTAAAGAAAAACGTCTAGCTCCCATTTTTTTAATAAAAAAAATCAATTATTTCATTAACATTTATTATTTTTGCGATACAAATTTCTCAATATAATTTTCATCATTTTATTAGAAAATTTTATATGAAATATGACATCAAAAATTTTCGAAATTTGACATCCGAAAAAGTCATATCCCATGTAAATTTTCGGGTGCAAAATTACAAGGGGTATAAAGAAATCGAAAATAGTAAAAATACATTAAATGTGAATCTTAAAAAAGACGTCTAACTCACTTTTTTTAATTCAATTATTTCATTAACATTTATTATTTTAGCGATACAAATTTCTCAATATAATTTTCATCATTTTGAGTCACATTCTTATTTTCATTTTCATTCTTCTATTCATTTTCAACCACATTCAATAAAATAATATTTTTCTTTACATTAATAACTTTTCATTTTTTTTCAACCATATTCTCCATCACATCAGAAAAAAATGCATTCTCTCTTAAAAAATGTGCATCAAACACACTCTTTATTAGAAAATTTTATATGGAATATGATAAAAAAAATTTCGAACTTTTACATCCAAAAAAATTATACCCCATGTAAATTTTCAAATGCAAAATTACATGAGGTATGATTGTTTTGGACATAAATTTTTCTCAATTTCTTTGCAAGCTCGATTTTGCCCCCCTAATTTAAGGTTCTACGTCCTCCCCTGTGCATGCTTCATGTTCTTATGTAAGTTCTTCAATTTTAACATCACCATAATAACTCATTCCCATAATCTATGATAGGAATCACAATTCTGGTAAAAGGGAAGATCAGATACTCACGGAACTCGAATTCCCCGTGTCCATCAAACTATAGGGTCGCCAGTCACGGCATGCGCCAAGATTAAAAATCGTCCTAATTTCGAGAATCACAATACTGAGGAAACTCACATTGGCAAGGACCTTTCCTGACCTGCATCATGTGAGAAAAGTGAAAAAATAATAAAATGTGGAAAGAGAACCATGTTGTTATTAACTTAGAAGGATTCACCAGATTGGAACGTAAAAGAAACCACATTAAAGCAAGGAACTAAGGGAAAGAAAAGTTGAATTATAAAATGCTCAGCCTTATATTATCCAAATGTTATTGAGAGAGATTTTCTTATTTTATCATTTCTAGACCATATGTAAGTATGTCGCAAGTGGCATTCTCCGAATAGCATAAGCATGAGAGGAAATATGTTGAATTATACAAGGCATCATATTTTTTACAAGGTCATACACAAAACAATTAACGAAGTTCAACATTCAAAGCCTGAAAGGATTTTATAATCAAATGGAGAAAGGCCGACTTCAATGCACATACCTTGCGTAATGTAAGGAACACTTGTAAGTGTTATGCCCTAGGTCCAATCAACTTGGGACATAAACACTTTAAATATATATATATAATCGATGCATTTTAATGGTAATATTTATTATTTAATTGAATTTATATTCTAATGAATTAAATAATAGAATCCGTAGATTCAAGTCTTGATGATTTGGTTATCACAAGGTGTTGTGATTGTGAGATACAAATAATTTATGACTGAATCTTAAATCGTCCGTGGTCGAAATAATAAAGAGA
>CAIGRB010068579.1:6805-19659 GCA_903798255.1 Fraxinus quadrangulata
GCTCACAACCATCTCTTTTAGTAAAATCTCAAACGAGTCATTCAACTTCAAATCACTTATGATATACCAATTGTGAGCAAAAATGAAAACAAAAAATAAAAATTCTACCGAATTTTTGGGAGAAAGCAAATGGAATACTCACAACTCCGACATTGACTTTATCAGGACTAGGATCGGCGAGGAAGGCCTTGGTGACAACGAGTATTGAATCCTTGGGAGCTAGCTACACGCTCTTTCACCATGAAGTGGACATGGATCGAATTGCTCCAAAGTTGACAATCCGACCCGCACAACCGTTGCGAAGTATCATTGCCATTGGAAAAGAGAACATAGGCGTGTAAATGAGAACGTTAAATGTGTGAAGTGTTGATAAATTTATAAATGGGGGGCGATTGACTCGGCAAAGTGTTAAGTGACTATAGAACTTCATAAAGTGATGTATCATTTTGGTTACCAGAAATGAATAACTATCATCTTGTTTCCTTCCCTTTCTTACTATGATTGAAAATTTCATGTATACTATTTCAACTTTTATTAAGTTAAATTATTATTTTTTTATTTGCATATTTCAAAAAAGCTTCATTTTTGTGCTTTTTCGTACTAATAATTTACAACTTCTTCGTATTGGAGACTGGTGTCAAGGGCAAATGAAGAGGATAAGAAAAAAGGATAACAATATTCTCATCCAATGAATATTTATGGTACCAAAACATTTGCTTACGCCACAACATCTAAATGTTGTCTACTTATGGATTTTGGGGCCCAAAACAACTACAACACACAGCAACACAACAATGGAAGCCAAAAGAGTTCTAAAATCTTCAGAAAGATAGCCAAGTTTCCTGCAATAGGGACATATAATAAGCTTTAGAGATTAATAGTGAAATAGAAAATAGATTTTGATTAAATAATCAATTTTTTGTGTTCTCATTAAGAACCAAACCTTCTTGTCTTGTTCAACCTCGGTTATGCTTTGACAAAATTAGTTTTAATCTTCTTGAGCCTTGTTAGAACATCTTTAGCACTGAGCCTCTCCTCGGGCACATCAGTCGTGCATTCTAGTGCTAGTTCCATGATTAATTTGAAGCAGCTCTCCTTAACTCGAATATTATCTTTAGCAGCATTCACTAAATCGACATCCACTATGTGCATTATTTCATTTGGGAATGATTCAAGCACCCATCTCCTCATTGTGAACTCTCCGACAAACATATAGCCTAAAGTTCATCTAGATTCCCATCATCATAAAAATCTTTGTTAAAGGTGACCATTTTAAATTTAAAGTTTTCGTAACTGATATTGCATCCTAGGTCCTGAAACTAAGAAATTAAAAATAATAAAAAACTAAATTCAATTAATATTGAAAAGTATAATCATATTGGGTACTTAGCATTTGATGTGATTATGCTGTGTTTCTAATAATTATTTTGAAAATACCACACATTTTGAAAAATATTTGCCAAAAGAGTGTAAAATGCATAGGTGGAAACCCAAAGTTCATTTAGATTTTCCACCGGCATAAAAATCTTTGTTATACATGACAAATTTATACTTCAAGTTGTGGTATAAATGAATTGAATATATTTAATTAGTGTTCTAAAAAGTGTGTTTAAGCAAGAAGATTAGCTTTGCCACCTAACCACACTTTACGCTTTATATGGTGGCCCATTTAGGCACGTGAAAGCTAGAATGTTAGCCTTGACGTCTAGTCAAGCTTTACACTTTTTCGAACACTCGATTTAATATATAACATAAGTTTAAGAGATGTAGAGTTTAAGAGATGTAGTTACATATCACTCAAACCGTTGGACCCCAAATCTAGATATTCAATTGCTGATAGGTTTCTAATTTCATTTGGAATATTTCCTGTCAATCCATTTGGACATATAGATTTTAAAATATCATATGTTAAATTTGCACAAAATAAGTTTTGTAGGCATTAACTCAATTTTACTGCGTAACTAGGCTTTAAGTTTTCTATGCCTAGCCCGTTTAGGCTTGTAAAAGTGTGAAGTTTGGCCTTTGACGAATAGTCACGCTTTACACTTTTTACAACACTAAATTTATTAGCTAAATTAAGTCTAGGAGATCTAGTTACGTACCACTGAAGCCATTGTACCTCAAAAATTATTATGCAAGCGCCATAGGTTTCCAATTTCATTTGGAATATTTCATGTCAATCAATTTAATCATATAGATATTGAAATATCAAATGTTAAATTAATACAAAATAGATTTAATGAAAGAGAATAAGTGCCAACTAATTAAAATTTCGATAGTTAAGTACCTATTAAGTTATTGAAATATCAAAATTTTTTTAATTGTTTATTCAGTGTAAAATTCATTAATTCCACAACACAGTTAGTTTCAATAATATATAGGAGTGGTGCTCTTCACACCATTATGGACCCCATTTTTTCCTTAAATAAACAAACTTTGTTTGACTATCAAACCGGAGAAATTATTCCATTGGATGCAGTATCTTTCATTCTGTAAATTGTGAAAGTTTTTCCACAAATGAAAGTTGCATTATTCTAATAATCCAAAAGAAATATTAACTCTTCCATTGGATGCAGTATCTTTCATTGTGGAAATTGTGGAAGTTTTTCCACAAATGAAAGTTGCATTCTTGTAATAATCCAAAAGAAATATTAACTCTTCCATTGGATGCAGTATCTTTCATTGTGGAAGTTTTTCCACAAATGAAATTTGCATTCTTTTAATAATTCAAAAGAAATATTAAGTTTAAGAGACTTCAAGATCCACTTATACCCCCACATTTTCTAGTAGAATGTGGAGAATTTCTTAAGAAAATAAAAGTAGCTTAAAGTGTGTAAAGCTGTAAATTCTAAACGGTTTGTCTTATGTAAGTTTAGATATACAGAGGAATGTTATTATTTATTTACTTTTTGATAGTCAAAATAACAATTTTATGGTTACTAAGAACACTCAATTTAAGTTATTTAGATTAATGTGATACCATTTGGTATATTTAAAAAATAAAAATCAGGTGCACTCGATATATCAATTCTAGCTATCAAAATTGGACTAGAATTGACTGGTTCTTGCTTTTAATAACCAAAATCGATTTAAATTTAAGCAAAACAAGCCCATCCCTACCCAGGTGCTTCAATATTATCCAATTTTTCTTCGAAGGGTATTTAGTGAAATCGGTTTTGGTTTATGCTCAAACATGGCCGAGTTTCCTCCATATTCAACTCATTCAAGTGATCTTTGGTTGGTTAATTTGTCTAATGATTCCCTAACATAAAATGAAATCAGACTAATGTCCGAGTAGATACTTTCTAGTCAATCAAATTTTAAAAACTATAAACTATAAAAATGTTACAAAAAAAAAATATTTGAAAGAAATTCTGTTTTACCCATATTAAGATAATTCCTAGTTGATGTTGTTGGTTAACTCAACCCCTAATTGTCGAATTTTCCGAGACACCTCACTCACCCAACTCCAACTCGCTCAACATGACCCTTTAGAAATGTTAATGCAAATTTGGTCAGCCTAAATGTTTTCTTCTCTCTTAATTCTCATTCTGTCTTCAATGTTGACGTAAAAAAATTGTCGAGCAATTCGATGTTAACAACACGTGTGATTAATGTTGAAATCTACCCTAATGGGTTTGATGTGCTTGCTTAATTGTCCCAAGGCCTAAAACTTCGGTTAATTTTTAGACCCAAAAGATGGTTGGACAGTCGATCAGGGACTCAGAAACCAATACAAGAAATTGATCTTGCCATTAGATTGTAGTATAAGTGTATCAGAGCCAAGAAAAGATGCATAGGCAAATCTATCAAAAATGAGATAGGATACAAATCCTATTGAAGTAAGCCAATGGGATACCAAAGGGGTAATGCAATCTCATAGATATATGTAATTATTTTTTTTGCTCTAGCTCAAAGATCATGTTACTTGAGTCACATGACCCGAGGGAAGAGCTCAAAAGCTGGCTATTGCGAAAATCCAAGAGATATCTTCGATTCGGGCTCAGTTTAATCACCAAACGAGTACCAATGAAACCAAGCTCGACTCACAACAAAACTACTCTAGTTGTCACAAGTTCTACATCCCGAAAAGGAGACACTAGAGTGGTGGTGATTTGCAAGCCACAAAGGCAAAAAAGAACAAAACAAAAGAGGGGGGTGGGGATGAAAACGCCTACAATATGGATTGCAACCACTGGTTTTTCACTCACAAAGAGAAGGCAACTTTTTCTTTTGTTCCACAAATCACACACACACACAAAAGCTCATGGCTAGAAGATGGGGGATATAAAGCCTCAAATTAGGTCATCACCAATAAGGCCAAACACATAGTAATTGAGCCAATATAAAAGATCAAATAGGCTACGTAAAACCAAAGGCAAATCTAATAACAATTGGGCCAAAACTGACATATCCATCAACAAATCCAACCCCAACTTGGGCCATCCATGAGTGTTCGACCACGAGCAACATTAATTTAATTAAACTGCTTACAATGGCCTAAGTTATTTTTGGGACGAGTTATCATTAAGGTTTGGATAAAAAAAAATTCCAACATCGTTTTAACATTATCGCCTGAGATTTATTGGGTATTAAAACCCAACAAATCTCCACCATGATACATAATCAACCTGTAAGCAAACAAAATACAAAGTTTATACTTGCATAATCAATATAACCAATAAAATTGGAATCATAGACCTTACCTTTTTGTTTCAGGCCTGAAACATATACTATACCTTCTCCATATACTCACCTCGACTAATGTCTAAAAACACCCAAGTAGAGGCAGATAATCACAGTAATCAATCAAGAGCAAATAAATATGCGATGAAGAAATAACATAGGATAACACATATATCTTTTAAAAAATATTCACATAGAACAATAGACTAACACCAATTTAATCAATCAAATTGTCAAATACATGCAAAAAATGCATAAATGACCTACGAAAAGATCTCACCACACTTATCATATCTCATTCCGTGTTGCTTGCATCTTGAGAACACATATCTTCTCTTATCCCCCACCATGATCACTAAGCTGGTCACTAACTTTATAACTTACTGGCAAACCACTATAAATTCTAAGTCTATGGGATAATCCTCTGTCTCTACTTCACTTCTGTCAACCTAAGTGGATAATGAGTCTCCATCTAACAAAAGTGATAGAAGTGTTTCTCTCACACTCCACCTGATCAAGGTCTTTCATAGATAGAGAATTCCAACATTTAATCACCTCTTCATTCGTGATCCAAATGTCACTCTTTGCAGTTACTGTTAATGTATCACAAACCCACTATGAAAAATCGACACCTTTTGCTGACCACAAAGATTAGGGCTCAATTTAAATCGACACACACACACCACAAGGTTACTCCAATACCAATGTTCTAGAAGTCCACAAATAATTTATCTAAGGTTGAAGGTGATAGCCACAAAGAGAATAGAAGAAAGAGTTGGTTATTTCACTACATTTACAAAAGAGACTCACAAAGAGTAAGAAGATAACCCACACATGGATGTCCCATATAATCTCACAAACCATACAGACTTACAAAGATGAAGGAGAAAAATTGTCGCCCCTCTCTCTTCTCACTACCACATTCTCTCACACCACTCTCAGAGCAAAGAAATATGATATATATCTCAACCCACTATACATGCAAACACATTACACAAAGTAATCAAATTGCTCTCAAATTCATGCAAATGCACGTATCAAACATACTGAAATGTCATTAACCATACAACAGAATTAGACAATCACACATGCAGAAATGATTACACACAGATGCACATGTAATAACCAGGTTTACTCTAAATAAACCTCACATGGCTCATAACTCGACCCAGTGGTAGTATTCGCTCCACCTCTCTCCATATCTTTTCTTCTATTATCCTTCATAGAACAGTATCTTTTAACGTTCGTAGTTAAATTATCTTACTTTTCGTACTTGCCTTAGATCAATTTTTTTCTATCAACAGTTTTATAAAAAACTTTTTGTTGTACCATATTGAAAAATTATTATTTTTATTACAAAGACACAACTCAAAATATGCTGTTATTTTATCAAAAAATGCACAAAACACAAAATGCAATCAACAATGACCACAAGCAAAGTACAAACTTAATTCACACAGAATAGTTAAACAAACTTTTCTAAGATTACATGCAATTCTAATAGTGAAAAAATAAATTAACAATAAATTCATAAAGAATTCAAAGCAAATAATTAACAAGTAATTACTAGGTCTAGCAACTGACAATGTTTCCCCCTTCAAGGTAACCCTAATTCTAATGTCACCTCACACGATAACTTCTAATGCGAAATTAAGTGACTATCCTACGCAATAATCTTAACTGCAATAATAAAAGGCAAAGAACACGATATCGAGATGATCATATCTGCGAGGTCCATAAACAAGGAGAGTTACTAATTCACCATTTTACGGCCACCACTATTCGCCTCAAAGCTTTCATCAACCGGCACTCAGCACCCGAATGTCCAAGGGCAAAATAGTCCAAATTTCACCATATCCTTCGAAACTGAAAATGGACACCACCACAAGGTCCGCCTAGTCCCCAGAAGAAAACTGCTTGAAGAAGTCACTGGAAGAATCACCTCCATGAACCTACATGGGCGAACATCGGAGGCCCACGCTCCTTTGATCACGTGCCCCCGCCTTCCACATGCGTTGTCCACCATTGATTGCCTTCGCCTGTACAATCAGTTGGTGGTCGTCGTTTCTCCAAATGATGAGTGGTTTGGTTGAAAAATACATTTACGGCCCAGTTGAAATTTTTTCAAAGCCAGACTGATTCGTCCTCCAATTTAGTTTTCTGGTTGATTTTTGCTTGGTTTTTTACTTGAAAAAGGCTCATTTCTTACCACCATGAAGCTCGGTTTCTATTTGTTGCGAAAATCCAAAAGAAATATTTGATCCTGGCAGAGTTTAATCACTAAACGAACACCAATGAAACCAAGCTCGACCTACAACAAAACGACAATAGTTGCCACAAGTTCTACACCCCACAAAGGAGACACTATGGTGTTGGTGATTTGCAATCCACAAAGGCAAAAGAAAAGGGATGAAAACACCTACAAAATGGATGGTATCCATCGGTTTTTCACTCACAAAGGGAAGCCAACCTTTTCTTTTGTTCTACAAATCACACACACACACGAGCTCACAGTTGGAAGAGAGGGATATAAAGCCTCAATTTAGGTCACCACCAATAGGGCCAAACACATAGTAATTGGGCAAATATAAATGACCACATGGGCTACTTAAAACCAAAGGCAAACCTAATAACAATTAGGCCAAAACTCACATATCCATCAACAACAAACTTGGGTCATCCATGAGTGTTAGGCCACGAGCAACATTAATTTAATTAAGCTACTTCTAGTCTCCTAAGTTGTTTTCGGGTCGAGTTATCACTAAGGTGTTGATAAAAACTTCCAACATCGTTTTTACATCATCGCTCGGAATTTATTTGATATTAAAATCCAACACATGCAAGTTGATAAAACCCATAGGCAAGATGTGAAGGTGTGAGATTGAAGCATATAGGGACAACGACCTCTTATTAGTAAAAGCTCCAAAAAATGGATATTAACTTGCAATGCATATCTCATTCAACTAAGGAAAGATTATAGCATTTTATAAAAAAAAGAAAATAAATAGCATTTTATCAACATGATACCTAGACACAAAAAATCCACCTTGAAGACTTAATATATAAGCGGCATAAGAACACTATTTTGCTGATATTTGCTTCAACCTAAGCAAGACGCATTTTTTATACTTGGAGACCTAGACTTGGGCAGCCATACCCATTAAAGGCCTCTTTCTTTCGCCCCAAGATTTTTCTGCATTTATATACTTGGAGATCTATGCTTATGGCACTGCTATCTCTTGAATTCCTCTTTCTTTCACCAGATACACTACTTTTTAAGTTCACTTTTTTCAAGAAGACATTCTGTGTCTAACCACCTAATTCTCCCAACCCTACTTGTAAATCTCAATTGTTTTATTCTGCTTTTGTTATTTATGTAAAAATCACCAGACAACTCCACATCAAACACCATGTTGACAACGTTGAAAATCCCTAGAAATAAAAAAGTATCAGCACAAGCAAAAAGCAGAATAAAGAAAAAAAAAAACAAATCAAATCAAATCAAATCAATGAGTTAGATAAACTCAATCTTAACTGTGGATACATAAAAGAGATTCATAACTCAAGATTCAATGACTTGTAGGGATATAAAACAACAGTCAAATTCTCTCCAAGGACTGAACTAAGCCATAACTCCCCAGCCCAGGTCAAAGGTCTCCCCGCTCTCTTTTTTTCAGGGGTAGAGTCAAGTTCTTTACGATCAGCAAATCAGCCCCGCATCATATCTATCGTTCCTCTGCTGCTGCGGTTGCTGTTGTTGCTGGGTGCGCCTTTCAATTCCACAAGCGTGGGGACCACAACATTCACTTCATTATACTGCTTATTGCCCCTTTGATTGCCGTCTCTTTTGTTGTTTCCCTTAGGGCGCCAGCCAGAATTGGAGTTGGACTTTCCTCTGATTTTGTTAGAAGGGGTCAGACATCAGATAATAAATTTGCTATGAAAACTGAACATAGTAAAGCTAAATTCATTTAATGAAAAAAGTAAAACGGGAATTTAAAAAAACATATTAGCGAAATACTGCAATTCTACAAAACTTTGAGCTCAAACGTTAATGAATCCTTGGTCTATAAAATGAATAAATTACATAAGCATTAGCGGCATGGGTGAATGGTGCTCTCAAACTAAGTTGCAATATTGGAGGACTTGTTGAGGATAACTCCTCCATATTTCACTTGGAACCACTTCATTGCATCCTCCTTTGTGCCACTGTGCTGGGTTCCAGCACGAGACTTCCACCTACAACGACGGCCCACTCGGTAACCAGGGCGCTCCAAAAAATGCAGAAATCCATACCATAAATACTAGTTGTAGGATCATACCTGCAAAGAATAGTAAAGAACAAAATGTAAATGAACATATAAACAAACTTGTTTAAAGAGCCTTTGAAAACACGATGTTTGATTATCCTAGTGAATATCGATTTTAACAAATCAGTTTTGGATGAAACAACAAATAGATGAGTATGCATAACATAGTGCAACTAGCAAACGACGATATGTCGACTTAACAACACAAAGGTTACTGAGAATCTACAAAAATATGAAGTAAGATGTTCCAACACAAATATATCCTCGATGTATCGTGAACATACTAAGCATATTTGCAATTATTCAGAGGATAGTTAAAGAAAATCACACATCCATGGTATTAATAACAGTGAACTCAAATAAATGCAGAAAAATCTGCATGAATTCAGCATCATCACACAGGTTGGGAATGAACCAAGGGTGTCTCATACTTAGTTGATTCCAAGACCAATGTGCTCCTGAATACCAAAGCCAAAACAACCAGTCTCACTAAAGTTCCTCCTCAACGGTTCATATTCCTTAACCTACAACCCACTTTCAAGGAGTTGCATTGCCTTATCACGCTGACCGTGACATAGAATGCAATCTCTTCATTAGGCCTGATTCCGAAGGACGTCATAGTGTATCTTGCTGTTAACCAAAAACAGAACAATGTCTTTAAAACAGTAACTCAATTTTTTTCTTCATATGGCATAAATTTTGTACAAAAATGGAAGAGATAAGCTTCAATTAAGAAAAAGGCATAAACCATTTTTCTGTCCTCGAATGGTCCTAAGCTATATCCACTGTAAAATTAACTTATTGAGCAGAACGGTCACTTCCAAATCAGTTAAAGCATATATTAAACTTTTAATGAACCATATTATTATACCAAGAAATCAATAATAACACATTTGATCAGGAGGTTATGTTAGTCAACCAGAACAAAAACATATTTTTCATTGGAGAATTTTTACTTGGTCCTTATTTTTAAGATGGAAACGAGAAAGCACAACACTTTCATTTTTTGCTTAAAGGGCCATTTAAATAACAAGGAATGAATTGTTAATTATATTCTTTTTAAAATGGTCTCCTCCATCGAAGGCTCGCTCTACTTAGCTTTTACATAGGGTCTCACATATATCTCTCCATTTTCCATGATTATTAATATGATAGATTATCAACAATGTATCTTGACATTGCCATAATGAGTAAAAGAAAGAAGCCATATGCAAAACAAAATGGCGATGATCAGCAATATTGGTCTGCATAGACTCTAGCAAACCATAGGGTAATATGGAGTTATGAATTGCTAACTAATAACATGAGACCTATTTTACGAATTCTAAAAGAAAAGTTCAGTCATTTGTTCCCACTACCTTGGACTGCAGGTAAATTCCTCTTTCTCATCAACTTCCAGAAGGAAAACCGCAAAAATGTTACAAAAAAGAGAATGCTTGCTCAGTATTCAAAAATATAGTAAATTCTACTCGATTGGGAAGGTTAAGAAGAGAATAGCTCCATTTTGCAAGTTATCAAATTTTCAAAGCAATTGATGAAACAATAACATCAATACATACTTTATTTGTAATACCATACTAACAATGTAACTTAAATTATTTTCAAACTATCATTATGATTATAATCATAATTATTCCACAATAAGAAAGACAAGCATAACACACTTGCATTTCCTTTAAAGAAACTTCATCATTGTCGTGGGCCCTTTACTTTCATTTCATCAATGTGGTTAGCCACGCAAAAAAGCAATAGAGCATTTCCAGACATTTAAAAGAAAATGCCAAAAAAGCAGAATAGTTTCTTGTTAGTTTTAAAGTCATTTTAATAATAATAATAAAAAAAAAAACAAATTTGTTCCAATAAATTAAAATTAGCACAATTAGTAAGAAATCATCTCAGTAACAATTCAGTAACAGCTTCTTCTCTGACGCTGTTTACACAAATATATCTTACACATTTTCACACACGGGCGCAAATACACAAATTAGCACGGCGATTTATTAAACATACACTTACATGTATTTATGCATAGAGAAAGCAAATATAGATATGGAGAGAGAAAGAGAGACCATGGAGGCGTAACGGTGGTGGCGATGGCAGACGGCGGACTGCAGCGGGAGGTTTTAGGGGAAATGGGGAAGTTGAAGTAAATATGAAGCCTCATCTTGTAAGGTTAATTGTAGTCTTAGTCATTGACCTTTGTTGAAAATCTCAATTAGGTCCCTCTTACATGTACACTAGCAATTTGCACCCCTAATACATCTCTTGGCCCGCTCACAACCATCTCTTACGGTAAAATCTCAATCGAGTTGTTCAACTTTAACTTGTAACAATTGGGTAATTGATTTTTAATTTAATTTCTAATTCACCACTCCATTACTTTCTTTCATTTAACTCAAAATTGATGAAAACATTGCTAAGTTGATGGTCAAAACATAAGGTATTATATACATAATCGATGTGTGGCACGCAAAGTAAGCAATGATCATCGTACCAAATAAGCAACAAATATGTGGAAATATAAAATATAATGTTTTCTATCTAGAAATTGTTTTGAATTTAGCATTTTTATAAGGCGGCATAGCGGTATGTTTGCACGGTTGCAAGACAGTAAGCCACGTCACAATCACGTGGAATATCCATAATTATTTGGCTGCCGACTAAGTAATTTCCAGTAGTTTTGGAACACCAAGTGATTAAATACTAAAAATTGGTAAAATTTGAAACTAAATGGAAGTACAGTGACCCAATTGAGACAAATGAAAGTTTAATGACCTAATTCAGAATTTTCTAAAACTTCAGTTACCGCAGGTGAAATTTACCCATACATCACAGTAAAATAGTAGAAAAAAGGAAAACGAACAGCATAGAAATGATTTATGTTTTCATTCTTTTGTCTTCACAATGAAAAATACGTTGAAAACAAAAGAATACTCACACGTTCGTGTTGCCGGAGATTCTCCGCTCCGCTTCCCTGACACACTCCGGTACCATTGGCTTTCTTTTATCATCACAATATGCACCATTTCACACAAAAACAAATGAAATTATACAAAATATAATTCAGATTTAAAGTTATACTTCTAATAGACAAAAAATTCCAAATTCTGAGTTTCCAGTACAAGATTAATTAACTAAAAGCACTTCCAATTCCACTTAACAAAGTCGATCAAAATCACTTATGATCTACCGCCTGCTAGCAAATATAAAAATAAAAAAATCTACCAAATTTCTGGGAGAAAGCAAATGGAATACTCGGAGTTGTGACATTGACTTTATCAAGACTAGGATCGGCGGGGAAGGCCTCGGTGACACGGAGTATCGAATCCTTGGGAGCTAGCTACACGAGCTTTCACCACAAAGTGGACATGGATCGAACTGCTCCATATTTGAGGATCTGACCTGCACAACCATTGCAAAGTATCATCACCTTTGGAGAATGTTGTACGAAAATATGTTTCGAATAAAAACTAGCGCAAGTGTACGTATCGTTCAAGTAATAGAATGGATTTTAGAGTCCAAATATCGTTCTCTCAGATGTTTACTAGTTCGATTTCACCTATTTCAACCTTAACTGAAACGTGAAATATGGTTGAGTTTTGTAACTAAATTATAGCTAAACTAAATGAAAACAATAGTAGATGAATTAATTGAATCAAATGCAAATTATATGATTGAATGCAAATTGAAGTAACTCATAGAAAAGAAACGCACTAGGTTCGCGAATCCCCATGCAATGATCCATTTTAAGTCTAGTTCTATAAAATTGACAACATGTATGAATTGATGAAGAATCAATGTTTCTAACCTATTCAATAATCTATCTCGAGTATTATTGAACATATTCTCGCATACCAT
>CAIGRB010068580.1:1513-29654 GCA_903798255.1 Fraxinus quadrangulata
AATTCAAGAATCATGATTGTTAGAAACATAAGTATTTTGTGTGTTATAATCAAAACAAATGGAGCTATAAATCATAGGTCAACAGCTAGGACACCCCTCAAACTATGTTATGAGTCAGGTTCTAAAGTCTTGTAATAAAGATGTTAAATCTAATGAAAATCCTACTTTTTGTGAATATTTCAAAACATCCTCTTCCTTTTAACAGTTCACTTTCACATGCTTTGAATCCCTTGGATCTTGTTAATGCTGATGTTTGGGGACCAGCCCCATTAAATTCTACCACTGGACATAGATACTACATAATCTTTGTTGATGATCATAGTAGATATACTTAGATTTACCCAATGAAACATAAGTCTGAACCCTTATCCATCTTTACTAAATTCAAAAATCTTGTAGAAAACAAATGAGACAGAAAGATTAAGTCTTTTCAATCTGACTGGGGTAGTGAATTCAGAAGTTTTAGCAAAATAGCTGCAGAATCTGGTATAGAACTTAGACATTCCTATCCCTATACCTCTGTTCAGAATGGTAGAGCTAAACGCAAACACATCACTGAGACTGGACTAACTCTCTTAGCTCAGGCTCAAATGCCTCTTTCCTATTGGTGGGCATCCTTTAAGGCTGCCATTTTCCTAATTAATAGGCTGCCTACCTTTGTCTTGCATCATAGTTCACCCTACCAAATTTTATTCAACAAAAACTTTGATTTTAGATAGCTTAGAACTTTTGGCTGTGCTTGCTTCCCATGTCTTAGACACTATCACAAACACAAATTTAGTTCACTCTAAAAAGTGTCTATCTTGGCTATGGTGACTCTCACAAGGGTTATAAGTGTCTAAGTTCAAGTTGTAGAGTTTACATTTCTAGACATGTCATTTTTAATGAGCAAGATTTCCCTTTCAAATCAGGCTTCCTAAATAAACAAGCTCATTCCCAAACATGTGATGTTCCAATGAGTTATCTTCCCTTAATGGATCTCAGCTATAACACTATACCCAAAAATATAACTGCTGGCTGTACAATGCAACCTGAAAATGCTCCTGCTGCAGTCCTCACTGATGGAGAAATAGGAGTTGAAGTAAGGGGAGATGTGGTGTTGAAATATCAGGGTGATGAGTTGAGTCAGGAAGCAATGGCAGGTAATGAAACATCTGAAGCTTTACCAACTGGGATTAACTCTAAAATGGCAACAGGGAAAATAGATTTGCTAGCACCTATCATAGTTCAGAACCCTGGACATCAAATGATTATCAGAAGCAAGGCTGGTATCTTCAAGCCAAAAATCTATATAAGCCAAGCAACTGATGAAGTTGCAGAAACTGAGCCAGTAAATGTAGATGAAGCTCTGTCAAGCAGCCATTGTAAGAAAACTATGCAGGAAGAATACAATGCACTTATGAAAAATGAGACATGGATATTAGTACCACCTGAAGCTGGAATGAAAGTAATTGGGAATAAGTGGGTATTCAAACTGAAATTTGATTCAAATGGGAAAGTGGCAAGGCATAAGGCTAGATTTGTTGCCAAGGGCTTCCTGCAAACTCCTGGAATTGACTTTAGTGAGACCTTCAGCCTTGTTGTTAAGGCCTCAACCTTGAAGATTATTCTGACATTTGTTGTATTAAGAAACTAGGAGATCAGACAAGTAGACATAAACAATGCATTTATGAATGGCAGCCTAAATAAGGCAGTTTATATGGACCAGCCACAGGGTTTTATTGATGAGAAGCACCCTAGCTACATATGTAAACTAAAGAAGGCCTTGTATGGTTTAAGGAAAGCCCCAAGGGGTTGGCATGACAAATTGAAGCACACCCTATTGGAATGGAATTTCAGGCAGTCTAAGGCAGACAATTCTTTATTTTTTCTTGGCAGAAGGAGCTAATATAATCTTTGCTCTGATATATGTGGATGATATAGTGATAACAGGCAACAATAATCAGCAACTACAAAAGTTCATTGACAAATTGAACCTTACCTTTGCACTTAAAGATATGGGAAAGCTAAGTATATTTCTGGGAATTGAAGTTCAGAGAGATGTAGCCGAGCTTCATCTGAAGCAAACTAGATATGCAATGGAATTGCTAAAAAGGTTTAGCTATGAAAACCTGAAGCCTAGCCTAACACCTATGGCTATAGGGAAACTAGTTTCTAAAGATAAAGGACAAGAAATGAAGGATCCTACTCTATACAGAAGTGCAATAGGAGGTCTCCAATACCTTGCTCACACTAGACCAGACTTCACCTATTCACAGAATAGACTAAGTCAGTTTGTTCAAATACCTTCGAACTCTCACTGGAAGATACTTAAGAGGGTGTTTAGATATCTGAAGGGGACCTTAAATCATAGACTAACTATACAGAAGAATGACAGCCTTCATATCACTGCCTTTGCTGACTCTGACTAGGCCTCCTACCCAGATGATAGGCTATCCACTGCTGGGTATTGTGTGTATATTGGAGATAACTTGGTGTCATGGTGTTCCAAGAAGCAGCATGTGGTCGCCAGGTCCAGCACTGAGGATGAATACAGAGAGCCTTGGCTCATTGTGCTGCAGAAGTAACCTGGATCCAATCTCTGTTAGATAAGTTGGGAATACCACATCATTAAACTCCAATTATTTGGTGTGACAGCTTGAGTGCAAGTGCACTAGCCTCTAATCCTATATACCATGCTCTTACAAAACATACAGAGTTAGACACTCACTTTGTAAAAGATAAGGTGCTTGATAATAAGCTGAAAATACACTACATCCCACCTTCAGACCAAAAAGCAGACCTGCTGACTAAACCAATGTCACACTCGAGATTCTAGCTATTCTAGCTACTTAGAGACAAGCTTGGAATGCTGGATCACACTCCACCTTGAGGGGAAGAGTTAAAATTACCAGCTACCAGCAAAACAGAAGAAGGACGTGCACTACATTTCCTTATTTTCAGGAATGGAATCTCATATTGTTAGTCAGCTAGGATAGTTTGTTAGTCCCTGCTGGTAGCTCAATTCTAGATCTTTATTTGCTACTCAAATCTTGTATATAATAGTGTATTCATTGAATGATTAACTATAAAGATTGCATCATTTTCTTCTAGATTTTTAACTAGACACAAATATTATTCTTAATAAGAGCATGAGCAACACTATTAGTTTCACTTCAAACCGAAGCACAAACTGATGGTAGCACAAAAGCACTATTAATTTCAAATCGAACAAAAGCACAAATTCTTCCCAGAAGTTTAAGGGAAAATTGGCTTGAAATCTAAGAGCTCTTGCTACATTTATCAAGTGTAAGTGTTTTATCTCATCAATGGAGTTTTGTTGAGGGGCATAGATGCAACTTTATTGGTGAAATATCCCCTTTAAAGCAAAGAATTATAACATGTGAAGTTCTTTTCCTTGATCGGATCTTGTTTCTTTATCTTACATTGAAATTGATTTACAATAAAATTGAAGAAACTCTCTATGAACTGCCTGGCTTTTAGAACACAAGGTAAGTCCATGTCATTTGAATACTATCATCAACAATTATAAGAAAGTAATGAGCACCATTGAGTAAACTAACAGAGAAAGGGCCCCAAATATCCATGTGTATTAGATCAAAAGGTACACTAATTTTTTTTTTGACTATTTTGTATAGACAAATGTGTTTGTTTTGCCATATGACAAGTTTCACATTGATGCTTGACTGCAAAAGGATGAATATTATGCTCTATACTATGGAACGAACTAAGGTGTTGATTGTAGTGGTGTCATAATCATAAATGCCACAATTCTGGTGTTAAAATAAATGAAGAGTTGGCCACGGGTTGGTGAGATGGCAGCTTGGCCTTGAGCTAATTCTTCTCCAAAAAAAAAAATAGAGTCCTTATTTTTCTCTAGAAATTCCAATCGTCCTCCAACTATTCAGTTCCTGAATAAAACATCGCTTAGCTAAGAAAATAAAACAAGCATTTAGATCTCGACTAATCTGACTTGTAAAAATACAGTTGTAATGGAAGTTAGGCACTTAAAGGGCATTTTTCGGAGTAAGAGTAGATAAAACAATAACAGTCCCTGTATGTGAAACTGGTATTGTAGTGCTATTGGACAAGTTGATCGTGGCATTTTGTAGAGACTTTCTATATGTGAGCAGGTCAAATGATCCTATGATATGATCAATCGCTTCACTATTGAGAATCTACATGCTTCTACTAGTGATGGTGTTTGTGTAGCTCAAAGAGTGTCTCAAGGACTAGGATAAAGTAGCAAGAAGTTTATCGTTGCTGTTTAATAAACTTATACCTTGATTTTTAAAGTTACTGCTGGATGGGGTGGAATTTTTGGCATTACATAAGGGCCATGAGTTGCTTTATCTGATGTGGTGAGATGTTCGGACTTGGCACTCTTGAGCCCTCATGAGGATGCATTGTTGGCCAGAATTTGCTAGGTTCTGCTTTTAGGTATTGGTTTGTACAATTTGTAGTTTGGAGGGTAATCCGTAGATTTCTCAACAAGTTTCCACGATATGGTTTGTTCTTCTACATTCTGTTTATGATGCTTTCTCCTTAGAACTCAATCCCTTGTAGTTTCTTTTGTCTGCTAGGCATTTTTCCTCTGGTTCTGAGTCTTGCCACTATTGACTGCCATTGCTGTAGATTTTGAAATATTTTGGACAAGGTTAGTGAGCTCATTATCTAATGAGGGCAGTGGGTACTTCATTAGAATCTTGTTCCTTAAGCCATTGTAAGTGTCATCTAATCTCATAATGAATTGCATGATTTATCTTCTCTCTAACCTTTTGTTCAACATCGAAATAGAACCACAATCTATTGCTAAACATTTGAAAGGCTCATCATACCTCAATATCTCTTCCTAGATGAGTTTCAACTTGGAAAATTAGATACTTGCAAGGTTTTTTTCTTGTTTAGCTGCTGACAACTGCTGTTCAAGTATGAAGATCCTATTATTGTTTGATCTTGCAAATCTTTTCTTGAGCTTGCCCCACACTTCTGATGCAGAGTCAGAGAACATGATATATCTACTAATATTAGATGAGAGATTGTTGGTGATCCAAGATAGAATCATGTGGTTGCACCTCTGCCACTATGAGTATTTGGCATCGATATCGACGTGTTTTGTGATGGTGCTATCGATGAAGACTCATTTGTTTTTTGGCTAAGAGAGCTACATGCATAGCGTTACTCCAAGCATGGTGGTTATGAGGGGTTAATGGTTGTGAGACTAAAACATGTCCAGGGCTTCCCCCCCCCATGATGTAGGAAATAGGGATTGGAAAAATTATCCATAGGTTGGTGATGTCCATCCATAATGAGGGTTGATGAGGAAGAAAATTTTGATGTGAAGAAAAGATGTTAGGAACGGTAAAAGAGAGATTCAAAGCTCTAGCTCTGATACCATAACAAAAGAGAGAGTATTTTGTGTTGGTTACCAAGGAATTTGCATTGATTGAATTAAGATTGTACAAGATATTTACTCCTAATTTATAAGTAAAAGTTAAGCCAAAAAAATCTATACAGAACATTGAAAATTTATACAATAGGTAGCATGTATCTATTTCCCTATAGTCCTAATCACAGACTTCAAATATAGCCAGCCGCTCTATTTTCCTTATCAATCAGAGGCTTGTTTTTCCATATAAAACCAAGTCAAACTGATATATGGAGAACCACAACATATAGCTCTCCCTCAGAAATCTGTACAAGCTGATTTTCTAAAGTGTTTTTTCACTACCTATCACTGATGTTCTCTATATATCTTTCGGAAATCTTTATATTGACCGGTCAACTACAATGTGAACTACCTAGCCCTAAAAAAGTTTAGTGCACTCGAAACCAATTTCTAGATGGTGAGCGTGGCCATGGTGTTTACAGCATTTATGTTATCACATCTACCACCAAACAACATCAAGTGCATGTGTATGAGCAGCCTTATTTGAGCATTGTAGTTAAAAAAGGAGCATGCAACTTTTTAAAGCTAATCTACCGAAGCCACAAGTGAACTTCAAAATCTTACTCTAAGTAGAAGTTTCATAAAAATTAAACTTGAATAGTGGTTACTTTCTCACAGTGACTACCGCATAAAAGACTTGAATAGTGATGAGAATTATGGAAGGCAAGCTAGGAAGGATCGACTGTATATTTTGGAGTGAACATCAAGAAAGCCATGGAAGGACTTATTCAAGCTACGTGGAATGTTTGTTCAAGTGCAACAAGCAACACATAAAGTTTCAAGATGAGCATGAAAGAAGAAGGGTCAATCTTAGTGCATTTGATTCCAATCGAGGTGGAAGAAGTTGAGTCGGGAGCCTGGCCAGAATGTTACAGATCTTTATGAGTATATTTCAAACAATAATGAGCCTTTGTAACCTGATGACAACTCAAGGCCAGTTGTTTTGGAGTTAAAATGAATGATGCGGTCCAGTTAGAAGAGAAAATCCTAAACGAATTAGAAAGGTGAAGAAATAAGGGAAATGCATGAAAACGAGTATAACTTTTAGCTCGTTTCGCGGATTTTCATCCGTGAGTACAATTCTGAAGCGTTTTCGATTCGCACATTTTTGTCAGATGACTTAGTCAACTTTTAGGGTCAAATTCCACTATTTAAGGGTCCGTTTTAGTGTTTTTCTATTTTAATTAGTTTAAGGATATCTTTGTTATTTTTGTAGTATTTTAGTTTTATTGAGATTTGTTTTACAATTTTCTAGTTTATTGGGATTTGTCTATAAAATGAGGATTTTGTTTTTATTATGATTTTGAATCCGCCTATATAAATATTTATTTATTACACAAAGAACTACACATTTTGTGAATAAGTTGGAATTGATCTTTGATTGCTATAATTATTCTAAGGAAAAAAGGTAAAACTAACAGTGATAAAATTTATTGATTATATAATAATATAATGGGATCAATTGGTGACAAATAAGAGGAGAAATCATGGGTAAATTGAAAGTTCTCATAAACCTTTACAAAAAATTACAGAGTCTTACTGAAAGTCCAAGTAGTGTAGAGAATTATCATAAGGAGATGGAGCTGAATGTGATTAGGAAGAATATTGAGGTAGATAGTAAGGCTACAATAGCTAGGTTTTTGAATGGATTAAATAGGGAAATAGCCAATGTAATTGAGTTACAACATTGCGTGAAGTTGGAGGAAATTGTACATATATCTATAAAGGTGGAGAGACAATTAAAATGAAAAAGGAGTAGCAAAGTATATTTCAAGTTCTAATCATCCTTGGAGAGCGAAGTAGGGTAATAACAATATGAGCTATTGGACCGTTTCAAAGAGTAAGACTGGATCACATAGGGAAAAAAAGAGATAGCTAGCAAAAATTAACTCAAGTATGATTTCCAACCTTTTAGGAATAGGGATATCAAGTATTTTAAATGCTTGGGCTTGAGATACATTATATCTCAATGTTCAAATAAAAGGGCAATGATTATGCGTAATAATGGGGAAGCGGTGATTGAGGATGAGAGTGACCGTGAGATACTCTAGCTGGAGGATGCTAGTGATTGTGATAGGGATAAAGTACCTAGTAGAAGGTGAAGCACTTGTTGCGAGGCGTGCTCTTAGTACAAAAATTAAGGTGGATGATATGGAGTGGCAGAGAAGGAATATTTTTCATATTAGATGCTATATTAACAACAAGGTGTGTAGTATGATTATAGATGGAGGGAGTTGTACCAATGTAGGTAGTATGACCCTTGTTGAGAAGTTGGACTTGTCTATGCTAAAACATCCTAGACCCTATAAGTTGCAGTAATTGAATAAATGTAAACAGGTCAAGATTAACAAGCAAGTCTTAGTGAGCTTTACTAATGGGAGATATAGTGATGATGTAATGTGTGATCTGGTTCCTATGCATGTTAGGCAATATAAGTACAACTTTGTTAAAGATGAAAAATTAGTTACTTTTATTCCTTTAACACCAAAACAACCATACGAGGACCAATTGATGTTAAAAGGTGAAGAAGAAAAGAAAAAGAGTGAAGTTGAAACTTCAAGAAAAAAAGAGAGTAATAGAGAAAATAAAGAAGTGGCTAAAAATAATGAAAAAAGAGTAGAACCACAAGAGAAAAAGATAGAAAACCTGTAGAGAGAAAGAAAAAACAAAAGTGAGCTTTTATGCAAAAGTGAGTGATATTAAGAGAGCTTTCATGAAAAATTAGCCATTGATACTGTTGGTTTGCAAGGAATCCTTCCTTAGTCTTGAGGAAACTAACATATCCGTCCCTAGTTTGGCTATTTCTTTAACGCATGAATTTGAGGAAGTGGTCCCTAAGGACATGCCTAGCGGGTTACTACCCATTAGAGAAATTGATTATCAAATTGACTTTGTACCTGGAGATGTTATTCTAAACTAACCATCGTATATGAGTAATCCTAAGGAGACAAGAGATTCAAAGGCAAATTGAGGAGTTGATGGGCAAAGGGTATGTGAGGGAGAGCATAAGTCCATGTGTGATGCCATTACTACTTGTGCTTGAAAAGAATGAGACATAGAAAATGTGCATTGACTGCAAAGCAATCTACAATATAATGGTAATATATCATCATCCCATACCTAGATTAAATGATATACTTGATGATTTACACAAGTTACGTATTTTTAGTAAGATAGATCTTAAAATTGGTTATCACCAAAATGATTAAATGATCTTTTTTAGGACTAAATATGAGTTATATGAATGGTTAATTCTGTCATTTGATCTTATTCACAAAAGAAATGCCATCTCTAGATTCTAATTTTTTTTCTGATACGACAACATAATATCTATTGTCCAATGGAAAACAATCGGAAATAAGCCATAACGATTGTCATACATATGTAATATCATGATCGAACTAGAAAACGTCAAATGCATTTAACTGTTGAAACTGTAAAAAACACAATATACACAACATGATCGTTTATTGTCCACATCTAGACTTGATGCACGACATACATGACAACGGATAATTTGTTGCCTAATAGAAAACACAATCAACCATTGTATACGGTTAACATATAGCTATGATTTCATGACGGACCAGAATAATGGGAGTGGGTGTTAATTGATGATATATTAATATAAAAAATGTTTCAAATGTCATAAAAAATGAGTTAATAAACAATAAATTTCCATAACAGAAATCAAAATTCACAAAATGGATCTGTAATATTACATACAGAAGTCTACATAGAACCTCCAACTTTGTTCATCACATTCACCAACCTAACAAGGCACAAAATTTGCGAGTGTATGTATAAGACGTGACTTTATAGTGCACCAAAAAAAACCAAAAATGACACATAAATTTTATTTATTTTTTGATTATCTATGCATTGTCGACCATCTTCCCTTTCTTGGCCTTCCTCACGCTCCTCGGTATGAGTTCCGAATCAATTTCATTACCTCCATTCAGCTTTTGATTTCTATACTCGAACAGTTACACGCACTTACGGGAACAAAAACTTCCACCATTTGCTAAATCTTCCATTAATTATGAACTTGATGAACTTTGTGACATATACACCGTGGCCTTGCCTACAATGCAAAGTAATCAGTTTTGACATGGGTTTATGGAAAAATATAATGAATGTAAAGCTTAAAAAAATGGATCATAAACAAAGAATATAAAGTCATGGACACACCTTGTAATCCGTCAAAAGGAATCACTTACGAATAATAGCAAGTTACCTCACAGCAAATTTAATTTACTATCTGTAGAAAAGAACCAATCTTTAACATGAGTAAATGTAGATACATATGTCCTTAACAAGAAAATGTTATCATTCATTGAAGACAGATTCTTGAATAGATGCCAATTTTTAGTAGGTGCTTTTTCCAAAGACATATAGCCTCCGTTGACACGACTCGTCCCGAATTACCTTAATGGACCTGACACGTGTCATGTGCCGATGATAGATACCAACTAAGTGCCAGACCCACCATCAAGACAACTTTGACTTATTTTGACTATGACATACTTTTATAAAAAAATTGACATGGTTTTCCTTATAATATGAACTAAAATCACCTGAACAATAATCAATATTCTCAAACTAATACATATAATTTAAAACAAGGTACACCAGCCGCTTAAAACTCAAATTATTCAAAATACAATATCGATAATCGACCTTTACTAATATTTTATAAACAAAAGTCTCAAATGTACTCAAAATAATATGCAGTGAGCCCATGCTATGGATACATGAATTACAAGTTAACATTTCTAACAAAACATACATATATCATAAAAGAATTATGACTATGTAAATTGACAAAATGAATCATACAATTAATGACAAAGTGTGGCTCAACAGGCTCCAATGCTGTTCAACTCAGCTACTATTCGATAAAGAAAAATGTGATAAAATATATGAGATTATAACTCAATGAGTGGATAGTTTGCAATAAGTCTACTATTCCTATTTGTACATAATTGCTGTAAAGTTTCATTTACTCTTTCATAATTTTAAGAAATTCAAAAGTTTGATAATAACATTTAAAATTGAAACATGATAGAATCATAAAATTGTTCTTTATTCAAAATAAACAACTGTAAAGTATAACGAATATAAATAATATGATATCCATGAAAGTCTATGAAATACATAGTTACTCAATATTATAAGTTGAAATATTTATTCTATGAAATGATTAAACTGAATTCTGTAATAAAAACCCAGATAAGCTATAGTAATACTGACCAATCACACAAAAAAGATATCTGGAATAACAATACTCATGTATCAATTAAAATCGATGTACATGGTAAAGTTATTCAATTCTGAAATTCTGATCATACAAGCACAAAGCTATCCAAAGGCTATAATCCGGTCATACACTATGGAAACACATTCACAATAGAACAGAGCGGGTAAAATCACCATAACTGTCATACACCATGGAAACACATTTACACCAGTATAGAGCGGATAAAATAATCATATGGGGTCATACATTGTGGAAACACATTCACACAAGTGCAAACTAGGGTGAAATCACCTGGGTACTTTCTGATGGTTTTTAAAAATAACATTAGATATGTTGATTTTTTTAAACTGATATTCTAAGCCAATAAAAAATGGTTTAACTAAACTGGATTTAACTTTTGGAAGAATTACTTATTTTAAAAAAAATAACTTTATTCTGAGAATCATGTTTTCTAAATCAATCATCTATAATAAATAACTTTTTCAACTTCTATGATTTACTATAAGAAATATAATAAAAATTATTTCATATAAGCCTGAGAACTAATATAATATAAATAAGTGTTATATCAAAAAAATAGATATTCACTCACTCAATACAAGTTATAGCCTAGGATGACCGATAGGCTTTTCCAATCTCTTCTTCATCACCTGAAATACGATGTAGAATAACCAATTTAACTACTATCAAATCGAGAAACCTTTAATATCTAAAGATGGAATACTTAATCTCAATTTCTTGATACATGAATAAATTCCCCAACTTCCTTTAAATCAATTGGAGTTAATTCTACTTTCTAGTCCTTTCACTCATTTTAATTTATCACAATTACTTTCATCCCAAACATAAAAGCAATCCATTCTTCAAGTCTAGTGAAAACTAATTACCATAATTCAACCAATTTAACTTTATATTCTAACTTAGAAATCATTCTTCCAAATGAGTATTACTTTCACTTATCTATAATTTATCACAATTACCTTCTTCCCAAACATAAATGCAATTCCTTCTTAACTTTTACTTTCTAACTTATAAATCATTCTTCCATATGAGTATTCTATCAACATAATCATTTTCACAAAATATCTTTATTCAAGAACCCAATTAAAATTCCAGGGTTTGTCAAAAATGATATAACTTACCTTGATACAAAAAATCTTTCACAAATCCAAAATATCAGCTTGAAATCATACTCTTTCCTACAATCTGAAAATCAACTCACCCAATTAGAACCCTAGAAAATTCAACATAAATAATTCATTTTATCTCTTGAAGAAATAGATAAATTGAACCCAAGATTAAGGAAATCAACACTTACTCCTTCTTCTTCCCTTTTTCCCTTCTTTTTCTTCTTCTTTTCTTTATCCTTTTTCTCCCCTTTTCCTTTTTTTGTCGGTCTTTTCTACTCCCGTTTCTATTTTCTATGTGAGAATATGAAAATGAAAAATGGGTTCAATTGCCAAGTTAGTGGAGCACTAACTCAATTTTGCGAAGGAGTTCCTCATTTTCCAATTAATGTAACATTTGGTCATCTAACTTCCAATGATAAATAAGTACATCTCCAACTTTAAATTTTATCCGTCTTAAACTCTCATATATTATCAATTGTAAAATAAACCTTAAGAAAATAATTTATTCCAATTAAGTCCCTAATTGACTCAGACTTTGACGGAATAATAATCCATCCTTGCCCGTATAATAAGAAGCTAAATTCAGCTCAGTTCTAATAGAACTTATTTGGTTTAGTCCAAACACAACTCTATCACACGAACTTCTAGTGACTATAATTGGCTTCCTACTAATTTTTTAGCTATAAATAATTTACATATAAAATACATGTTCCTATGTTAACCAATCAATTACCTCTCTTTATACAAATTGTATAGTCATTTTGCAATGACAATCGCTCAGCTATTAACTTACGTACTGTTCGCTCTAGAAGAGCCCGAGCGCATCAAATGTATTGTAGTGTTGGAGACAAATTCAAGGTTTGGTTGTTCAATCAACGAAAGCTACCAATTTCATATCAAGAAGCAATGAAGGGTTTTGTACAGTTGTTTATACTCATCTATCTATGTGCGATTCAATATGGATATGCTATTTTTCTTAGAAACTAAGAATCGAAAGGTTAATTTATGGCCATAACCAGTATCTACAAGCAAAGAGGTTCTTCAGAACTACATGAATTCTGGAAAATAAGGGATTTTACCGGTAATTCATTTACAGTATGGATTGTGATTTTATTTATGTAAATCATATTATCATTAACATGACCCATCTTGAATCCTCCTGGTGGACTTGACAAGTGGCATGCGTCGATGGTACATACCAACTAAGTGTTGGACCTACCACCAAGGCAACTATGTTCTGCTTTGACTGTGACATACTTCTATAAACATTTTGACATGATTTTCCTTGTAATATGGACTAAACCCACCTGAACAAATATCAATATTCTCAAACTAGTGCATACAATTTAAAATAGGGTACACCAGCCTCTCAAAACTCAAACTGTTCAAAATACAGTACTGATAAATCGACTTTTACTAATATTTTACAAAGAAAAGTTCCAAATGTATTCAAAATACATAATATGCAGTGAGCCCATGATATGTATACATGAATTACAATTTAACTTTTCTGACAAAACATAAATGTCTCCCAAAAAAAATATGAACTATGTAAATTGACAAAATGAGTTATACGATTAATGACAAAGTGTGGCTCAACTCGATGGATCAACATGCTCCAATGTTGCTCAACTCAGCTACTATCTGATAAGGAAGAATGTGACAATATTTGAGCTTGTAACTCTGTTCTTTATTCAAAATAAACAACTGTAAGGTTTAACGAATATGAATAATTTGATATCCTTGAAAATCTATGAAATATTGTCGTTACTGAATACTATAAGTTGGAATCTTTATTCTATGAACTGAATAAATTGAATTCTATAATCTAAAATTTGATAAGCTGTAGTAATACTGAAAAATCACATAAAAAGGCACCCAAAATAAAAATACTCATGCATTGATTAATACCAATATACATGGCAAAGTTATTCAATTATGAAATTCTATAATTCTGAAATTCTGGTCATACGTGCAGAGCTGCCCAAAGGCTGTAATTTGGACATACACTATGAAAATACATTCACAATAGTGCAAAGCATGTAAAATTACCATAACATCATATACTGTTGAAACACATTCACACCAGTTCAGAGCGGGTAAAATAACCATATGAAGTCATACACTGTGGAAACACATTCACACATGTGCAGACTAGGGTAAAATCATCTAGGTACTTTTTGATGGTTTTAAAAATAGCTTTAGATATGTTAAAATATTTAATACTGATATTCTAAGCTGATGATATGGTTTGGTTGAACTGAATTTAACTTTTAGAAGAATTGCTTATTTTTAAAAAAAATAACTTTGTTATGAAAATCATGCTTTCTAAATCAATCATCTGAAATAAATAACATTTATAGCTTATATGATTTACTATAAGAAATATAATAAGAATTATTTCATACAAGTTTGAGAACTAATATAATATAAGTAAGTGTTATTTCAAAAAATAAAAATAAAAATAGATATCCCCTTACTCAATACAAGTTAGAGGCTAGGATGACCAATAGGCTTTTCGAATCTCTTCACCACCTGAAATACGATGTAGAATAACCAATTTAACTACTATCAAATTGAAAAACCTTTAACACCTAATGATGGGATACTTAACCTCAATTTCTTGATACATGAATAAATTCCCCAACTTCCGTTAAATCAATTGGAGCTAATTCTACTTTCTTGTCCTTTCACTCATCTTTAATTTATCAAAATTACCTTCATCCCAAACATATAAGCAATCCCTTTTTCAAATCTAGTGAAAACTAGTAACCATAATTCAACCAATTTAACTTTACATTCTAACTTATAAATCATTCTTCCTAATGAGTATTCTATCAACATAATCATTTTTACAGACTATCTTTATTCAAGAACACAATTAAAATTGTAGGGTTTGTTAAAAATGGTATAACTTACCTTGATACAAAAATCTTTCAGACATCTAGAAGACCAACTCGAAATCATACTCTTTCCTTCAATTTCTTCTTCATTTTTTCCCTTCTTTTTCTTCTTCTATTCTTTCTTTTTTTTTTCTTTTCTTTTTTTGGCTTCTCTGTTCCCATTTCCAGCTTCTGTATGAGTATATGAAAATGATAAATGGGTTCAATTGCCAAGTTAGTGGAGCACTAACTCAATTTTGTGAAGGAGTCCTTCATCTTCCAATTAATATAACGTTTGGTCATTTAAATTCCTACAATAAATAATTACATTCCCAACTTTAAATTTAATCCACCTTAAACCCTCAAGTATTGTAAATTACAAAATAAACTCTGAGAAAATAATTTATTCCATATAAGTCCCTATTTGACCTTGACTTTGACTAGTTGAACATTTGACTTTGAAATAAAATCTTGACTTTTGACTAGTATAAAATAGGGTGTAACAATCTTACTTCCTTAAAAGAAGTTTGTCCTCGAAATTTGATTAACAATTGGATAATCAATGAATAGATGAAGATATTGAGCATGCATCTGATCCTCATTTTCCCATGAAACCTCTTCTACCGTATGATTTTTCCAAAGTACCTTTTGACAAGTGGAATTGTTTGGTTTCACTGAATTTCCACCTTTTTGTCTAGAATTGTCACTTGTTCTTCTATATAGGTCAGATTCTCCTTCAACTGAATTGGCTGAGACTTTAGCACATGAGAGGCATCTGCAATGTACTTGCAAAGCATCGAAACATGGAAAACATCATGGATCCTAGACAATTCATCTCGCAAATCTAATCAGTATGCAACTGGACCAATCTGTTTAGTAATCTGATAAGGTCCAATATATCGTGGACTTAATTTCCTAGTTTGCCAAATATCAACACCCCTTTCAAAGGTGACAATTTCAAAAATACTTTATCTTTAACTACAAATTTAAGATCTTTCCTGCTCCTATCTGCATAACTTTTCTATCTGTCTTGTGCTATTTTCAAATTTTCTCTAATCAATTTCACATTTTTCTGAAGCCATTTGAACCAATTCAGGGCCTGCTAACTTCCTTTCCCCAGTTTCATCCCAATATACCGACGTTCTGCACTTTTTACCATATGAAGCTTCAAAATGAGCCATTTCTATACTGGAGAGGTAACTATTATTGTAAGCAAACATCAAAGACAAATGAGTATCCTCGCTACCTTTGAACTATAAGACACAAGCCCTCAATATATTCTCAAGAGTCTGTATGGTCCTCTCTGACTGGCCATTTGTCTGAGAATGAAAAGCTGTACTAAAATGTAGTTTAGTACCCAAGAGTTCCTGCAAACTAGGCAAAAATTTAGATGTAAATCGAAGATCTCTATTCGATAAATAGATAATGGAGTACTATATAAGCTTACTATCTCATCCACATACAACTTTGCCAACTTATTTAAAGAATAAGTAGCTTTGATCAGCAGAAACCTGGCAGTCTTAGTCAAACGATCGACAATAACCAAAACACCATCATGACCATTCTGAGTATGAGGAAGACCAAATAAAAAGTCTATAGTAATGTGCTCCCATTTCCATTCTGGAATAGGCAATGACTGTAAAAGTCCTGCTATTTTTTTACGAACTGGCTTTACCTGCTGACAGATAAGACATTTGTATACAAAATCGGCTATCACTCTTTTCATACCTAGTCACCAGTAATGATCTCTCAATGTGTGATACATTTTAATACTACATGAATGCATAGAATAAGTAGAACTATGTGCCTCTTCTAAAATCTTCTTCAATTCTAGGATATCTAGAACACATAATCTATTACCCATAGCCAATGCACCATCATCTCTAATCACATAATCTGTTCTTAACCACACTCACTTTTGTTTCCAATATTCTCAATGTCAAGTCTTGAGATTGAGCTTCTATAACTTTATCAATCAAAGTAGGCCTTACTTGAAAATGAGCTAATACCGTCCCTGAAGTAGTAGTTGACAATTGAGCACGCAACCTTTTGAACTCACAAATCAAAGAAGCACATACTGCATTGGATGAAAAGTAAGAACTGGTCTTTTTACTAAGAGCATCTGGAACTACATTAGCTTTCCCTGGATGGTAGTCAATCTTGCAATTATAATCCTTTATCAACTCCAACTATCTTCTTTGTCTCAAATTCAATTTCTTCCGATCAAAGATATACTTCAAACTTTTATGATCGGTAAATATTTGACATTTCTCACCGTAAAGATAATGTCTCCAAAATCTTCAGTGCCAATGGGTAGTTTAACTCATGCTTCTTCAATTGTCTTGAAGCATAAGCTATAATCTTTCCATTCTATATTAAAACACAGCCCAGTCCTTAGCGTGAATCATAACTATAAATTACAAACTCTTAACCTGGAGATGGAAGAGAAAGTATATGAGCATAAACTAATCTTTTCTTCAACTCTTGAAAACCTTTTTCACATCCTTTAGTCCACACAAATTTGGAGTTCTTACGAGTCAAACTAGTCAGAGGAAGAGCAATTTTAGAAAAAATCCTCTACAAACCAACGATAATAACTTGCTAGCCCAAGGAATTTTCGTACTTCTGTAACATTAGTAGGACGTTCCCATTTCATCACAGCCTCAATTGTTAAGGGATATACATAAATGCCTTCTGTTGAGATAACATGACCTAAAAACACAACTTTATCTAGCCAAAATTCACATTTGCTGAACTTATCATACAGCTGTTTATCTCAAAAAATCTGTAAAATAATTATTAAGTGCTTGGCATGCTCATCACGATTGTGAGAATAAACCAATATATCATCAATAAAAACAATCACAAATTTGTCTAAATATGGGTGAAGTACCCTATTCATCATATCCATAAATATTGCTGGGGCATTAATCAACCCAAATTGCATCACCAGAAACTCATAGTGGCCATATTGCGACCCAAAAGCAGTTTTCTGTACATTAGCATCCCTAATTTTGAGTTGATGGTATCCTGAACGTAAATCAACCTTAGAAAATACTGTGGCATCACGAAGTTGGTCAAACAAATCATCTATACTAGACAAATGATACTTATTGTGAATAGTTACTTTATTCAGCTGTCTGTAGTCAATACACAATCTCATTGTGCTATCTTTCTTTTTCAAAAATAATACTGGTGATCCCCAAGGAGATGTATTGGGTCTAATGAACCCCTTGTCAACTAAATCTTGTAACTGAACTTTTAATTCCTTCAACTCTGCTAGAGCTATTCTATAAGGTGTTTGTGAAATAGGGATAGTCCTTGGGACCAAATCAATGGTAAACTCAATTTCCCTGTCTAGAGGTAGACCTGGAAGATCTTAAGGAAAAAATAGGAAAATCTCTTACCACTGGTATATCTTCAAGTTTCAACTTAGTAATGTGGGTGTCAATCACATGAGCCAAATACCCGTGTTAACCTTTTCTAAGCCTACAGCATCAAGTGCAGATATGATACATGAAGGTAATATTCTCCGTTCACCACTAAAACAATTTCAGGCTCTCCTGAACACCACCCTTTGCAAAAATAATCGACAGAAGCATGATTTACAGCTAAGAAATCCATGCCCAGTATAACTTCAAAATCATGAATATCAAGTGGAATCAAATTAGCTTTCAACTCTCGACCATTCACTCTAATCATGCAATCCTTGGACACATTGTTAGCCAACAGTGAATCTTCTATAGGAATCGCTACCACCAAATCACTGTATAATGGTTTTGACATATAGTCCACGTAAATAGTAAATACATATGATATAAATGAATGCGTAGCACATGAATTAAATAAAAAATGAGCATTTCTACCAAAAATAAATAACGTACCCATGACCACATCTGGTGACTCATGGACATCGTGCTGAGTTACAACAAAAACTCTTCTCTAAGCTTAGGGATGTCCTTTTTTGTCTTTCTGTCTAGTACCACTACTGTCGCAACATCAGATTGAATATAACTAGTAACACATGCTTTACCTGCCAACGTGTCCCAGTTTTGATTCTGTCTAGAAATACCAACACCTGGTTATGAAGATGTCCCCTGTGATAAACCACCTTGTTGAAGGCGAACTGGGCAACTCTTTCCTCATATGTCGAGTTTGAGCACAATGATAACAAACCAACACCTTTAAGGTACTCTCCAGGATGAAATTTCCCACATGATTAGCACTAAAGAAACCTAGCAACATTGGAACTATCACCTTATCCTGGAGCAAATGGTCTTTCAACAGACCCCTGGTCTAAGTAAAACTACTCTCTAGCTGTTGCATTGATCTCTGGCTAAATCTCGAGCTCTGAATTCCACGAGATCTGGACTTGAAACTACTAGAAATGGTAATGTCTAAACCAACTCCTCTATGATCCATCCTCAATGATCTATAGATAGAGACTCCTAGCCATGTCTGATTGCCACCAACTCTAAGCCTTATTTGTTCTTTGCCTCTTTTTCGTCCAGAGATACTTTTCTCAACCCGCAATGCTATTTCTACAAGTTTTCCAAAATTTTCATACCCTATTGCTGTCACCACTGATTTGATTTCTTCCCTCAAGCCATACTCAAACCTTCTAAACTTATCAACTTCATCAGTTACAAGGACTCCAACATACTATGATAATTCTACAAACATTTTCTGATATTCCACCACTGTAGATGTCTGTACTAGCTTTAAAAACTCATTCTGTTTGTCATTCTTATAAGAACGGGGACAATAATACTCATTAAAGTCAATCATCTTTAAAATCACTCCACATGATCACATAAGGATCAACATATTTACTTTATACCGATCTCCACCAATCATATGCACCTCCTTCTTACAAGAACGTAGCAAGACGTAATTTTTGATCTTCGAGACAACCCATAACATCAAACATTCTTTCAATCTTCACCATCCAGGATTTGTCTACTGCTAGATCAGCCGTGCCTGTGAACACCTTAGCCCCTAATTTAGTTGTTTGCTCAATACTATGCTCTTTATTGGAACTGCGTAAAGCAAAAGCAACAGCTGCAGTAATCCTATTAGCTATAAGACCAGCCTAAGCTACATCCCCATGTTGTGGCTAATCATGAGTTTGATTCCATACCCTACTCCCATCTCTAATGTCCTCTCTATCAGCAGAAACTTGTGGTTGAGGCGGTACATCCTGGAGCCTGCGAGTCTTACCACCATAAGCCTTGACCTCCAACTACAAAATATGCATGATATATTGAGAAAGAAATCAAAATAAATGTAATGCAAGTCAGCTCTATGAACATGCTCTGATAGCAATTGACATGACTCATCACGAATCTCACTAGTGGACCCGACACATGGTGTGCGTCGATGGTAGATACTAGCTAAGTACCAGACCTATCACTAAGGCAACTATAACCTGCTTTGACTGTGATATACTTTTATAAAAAATTTAACAGGGTTTCCCTTATAATACGGAATAAACCCACCTGAACAATTATCAATATCCTCAAACCAGTACATATAATTTAAAACAGGATACACCAGCCATTCAAAACTCAAACTATTCAAAACACAGTACTGGTAAATCGACTTTACTAATATTTTACAAACAAAAGTTTCAAATGTACTCAAAATACACAATATGCAGTGAGCCCATGATATGGATACATGAATTACAATTTAACTTTTCTAACAAAATATACATGTATCCCAAAAAAATACGAACTTTTGAAATTGACAAAATGAGTCATACGATTAATGATAAAGTATGGCTCAATTCGATAGATCAACATGCTCCAATGTTGTTCAACTCAGCTACGATCTAATAATGAAAAATGTGACAAAATATATGAGCTTGTAACTCAGTGAGTGGATAATTTTCAAATAAGTATACTTTTCCTATTTGTAAATAATTACTGTAAAGCTTCCTTTACTCTTTTATAACTCTAAGAAATTCAGAAGTTTAGTAATAACTTTTAAAATTATGATTCCATTAAAATGTATGAAATATTGCCGTTACTTAACACTATAAGTTGAAATCTTTATTCTATGAAATGAATAAACTAAATTCTATAATCTAAAATTTGATAAGCTGTAGTAATACTGAAAAATCACATAAAAAGATACCCAAAATAACAATACTCATGCATCGATTAATATTGATATACATGACAAAGTTATTCAATTCTAAAATTTTGTTATTCTGGTCATATGCGCAGAGCTGCCCCGAATGTTATAATCTGGTCATACACTATGGAAACACATTCACAATAGTGTAGAATGGATAAAATCACCATATCGTCATATACTGTAGAAACACATTCACACTCGTTCAGAGCGAGTAAAATAACCACGTGGTCATACATTGTGAAACACATTCACACAAGTGCAAATTATGGTAAAATCACCTAGATACTTTTTGATGGTTTTAAAAATAACTTTAGATATGTTGAAATGTTCAGTACTGATATTATAAGCCAATGAAATGGTTTGATTGAACCGAATTTAACTTTTAGAAGAATTGCTTATTTTAAAAAAAATAACTTTATTCTGATAATCATGCTTTCTAAATCAATCATTTGAAATAAATAACATTTATAGCTTATATGATTTACTATAAGAAATATAATAACAATTATTTCATATAAGCTTGAATAAGCTTGAAAACTAATATAATATAAATAAATGCTTATTTAAAAAAAATAGATATCCACTCACTCAATACAAGTTATAAGCTAGGATGACCGATAAGCTTTTTGAATCTCTTTTTCACCACCTAAAATATGATGTAAAATAACAAATTTAACTACTATCAAATCGAGAAACGTTAAATATCTAATGATTGAATACTTAACCTTAATTTCTCAATACATGAATAAATTCCCCAAACTTCCTTTAAATCAATTGGAGCTAATTCTACTTTCTAGTCCTTTCACTTATCTTTAATTTATCACACTTACCTTCATCTCAAACATAAAAGCATTTCCTTCTTCAAATCTAGTGAAAACTAGTAACCATAATTCAACCAATTTAACTTTACATTCTAACTTATAAATTATTCTACCAAATGAATATTCTATCAACATAATCATTTTCACGAACTATCTTTATTCAAGAACTCAATTAAAATTCAAGGGTTTGTCAAAAATGGTATAACTTACCTTGATACAAAAAATTTTCACAAATCCAAAAGATCAGCTTGAAATCATACTTTTCCTTCAACTCCTTCTTCTTCTTCTTTCCTTTTTTTTCCCGATCTTCTTTGCTCCTGTTTCCAGCTTCTGTGTGAGTATATGAAAATGAAAAATGGGTTCAATTGCCAAGCTAGTGGAACACTAACTCAATTTTGCCTAGGAGTCTCTCATCTTCCAATTAATATAACATTTGGTCATTTAACTTCCTATAATAAATAAGTACATCCCCAACTTTAAAGTTAATCCACCTTAAACCCTCAAGTATTGTAAATTATAAAATAAAGCCCAATAAAATATTTATTCCATATAAGTCCCTATTTGACCTTGAACTAGTCGAACATTTGACTTTGAAATAAAATCTTGACTTTTGACTAGTATAAAATGGGGTGTAACAATCATTATTAGAGTACACTAATAAGATATCCCTATTGATTATTCACATACTCACTCCCTCTCTACTCTTCACTCGACAGGTTAAAGGGGTTCAAGGATGAAGATAGATAGCTTGGATGAGATGGAATCAAAGAAGAGGAGAGGAATCAATTCAAAGAATTAACATTTTAATGTAAAGTTTTCATGTTTAGGACTAGGTTTAAATTTACAAAAGATGTTATTTGAACAAGGAAGATCGGAATTTTTTTCAAAAGATTCAAGTGTTTTACTTTATATTATGAAATTTTAGTGTTAGTGCTTGGAGAACATGTGAATTAAATTACGGTTATAATTTGAGGTTAGTTGAAGTAGCATGAATATAGATGGACATGAAATTGTTTGGTAAAGTATGTTAGAAGTCCTGAGTGGGTGAGATGTGAAATTTCCTTATTTCTAACTGATTTTCAAATGATTGTTGCATGTTGTATTATTCTAGTTTTGGACCAGCGGAGTTCAGCACACCTATAAGTCCTCTGACCATAGCACTTGTAATCACATCAATTGGAGGCATGTAGAAATAGTTGTGGTGTTTTTCTTATGTTGTGCCATGTTTACCCGACAACAGATTTTTGCATGCAACAGGTTAACAAGTTGAGTGCCTAAATGATCAAAATAAAATTTGAAATTTCAATATGTTAAACTTATATGAGTTTTTGAACTTCATCGAAATTTTTCATAGAAATTTGAGTTTGTTTGGTCAGTCAACTAAATGATGATTTAATGCAACATAGTAGAGGGTCGAAATAGGAAATGAACCAATGATTAGTATCCATCTAGATCTTAATAAAACTATTAAGTTTGCTCTGAAGAGAAGGCTAGATGCCTTGAAAAGGGCTTGGATAGATGAGCTTCATAACATATTATGGGCCTACTGTACTATCAGCCAAACGGCTACAAGCAAAACCCCATTTTCCCTAACTTATGGAGTCGACACTATGGTGCTAGCTTATTGGGATTCCATCTCCTCAACGAATTCTGTACAGTAAAGTGAAGAATGGTATGACGAGACAGAGTGAGCTTGATCTCTTAGACGAAGGCAAAGATCAATCTCAAGAAAGGCTTTCCACTTATTAGAGGAAAATGACCAAATATTACAATGCAAAGATAAAGAAGTAATAATTTGGAATCAACGACCCTGTGCTTAGGAAACTTTTCCTTCAACAAAGAAAATTAATTCCTGCACCCTTGGTCCAAACTGGGAGGGTCCATACAAAATAATTTTCGAAGTGGATTGAGGATTTGGATGGATATGAACAGTCTTACTCTTAGAATGCTAAAACATTGTGGAAACATTATCAGTATTTACACTTTGGGTTAGCAATTAGTTATAAATCATGTACTCTTGGTTCGACAATTAATTATAGTTGCTTAATAATCCATGTTTATGTTTTCAAGTTGTTAACCTTTAAGTTTATTAGGAATGGTGTTGGAATAGTTGAGAATTACTCGTCAAATAGTACCATTCACTTAATATATGTGTTGAAGGATGAAGGCCGTGTGACACTTTTGTTGTCACCAATCCAATGTTTTGTCTTTACATGTTTTTGGTTGTATCCTAACTTAAATTATTTTGTAAAAGTTAGGAAAGTTTCGACCTACTACAAGTTAGCATGCTGTCAAGTATGGTTTAGTGGTAGTACACTTTTGTTGTCATCAATCCAATGTTTTGTGTTTACATGTTTTTGGTTGTATCATAACTTAAATTAATATGTAAAAGTAAGGTAGTTTTGGACCTACTACAAGTTAGCACGCTGTCAAGTATGGTTTAGTGGTAGTAGGTAGGATAGTTGGTGATGGAAAACACTTTTGAATTATACTCAATGATGGATGTATAAAGCAGCAGTGATAAACCATTATATATACATACATTAAAAAAATCTCTATTTTTTTCCCTCCTCTTGTTTGTGCAAAAACCGTCCGTGGTATCAGAGCTTAAATCAGATCTTAGAGGAAAAGGAAAAGGCCGTGAGACAGATTTCTGAGAGAAGACTAGTGAGGAACCTTTCACCATATCAGCCGAGTGATTTGAGAGTTAGAGTGATGGCTTCAGGTAGTTTTTCAGCTCCTTTGCCTTCTATGTTTACAGGAGAGAACTATGATTTTTGGGCTACAAAAATGAAGGCTTATCTGAAAGCCTATGACCTATGAGAAATCATAGAATCAGGTGCAGAACCACCACCTCTTAGAGCAAATCCTACTATAGCTCTACTGAAGTAACATACTGAGGAGGTTGCAAAGAAGTTCAAGTCTTTTGTCTCGCATTCAATCAGCCATTTTAGATGCAATCTTCACCAAGATCATCACTTGTGAAACTGTAAACGAGGCTTGGGATAGATTGCTAGAAGAGTTTAGAGGTAAGGCAAGAACAAGACAAATGCAAGTTCTCAATCTTAGAAGGGAGTATGAGACCTTGAAGATGAAGGAGTCAGAATCTGTTAAAGATTTCTCTGATAGGCTGATGAAAGTGGTGAATAATATAAGGTTGTTGGGGGATGAACTACTTGATAAACATGTGGTGGAAAATGTTTTGATTAGTTTGCCTGAGAAATTTGAAGCAAAAATCTCCTCCCTTGAAGACTCTAGAGATCTGTCCACTATAACTTTATCTGAATTGATAAATGCATGACAAGCTATTGAGCAAAGGAGGTTGTTTAGAAAGAAAGAATAGGTTGAAGGAAACTTGTTTGTCAAGGGAAAATATAAAGCTCAAACAGGCTTTGGAATGAAGAAGCATTAGCCTGAGAAGAAAAAGGTTGAAGGCAACAAAATTGATGGTAAAAATGATGGTTATCCACCCTGTCCTCATTGCAAGAAAATCGACCATTCTCCCAAATGGTACTGGTATAGACCAGGAGTCCAATGTAGAGCATGTAAGTAATTTGGACATGTTCAAAATGTTTATAAAAACCAGAAGGAGAAGCATGAATCATAGCAAGCACAAGTAGCAGAAATTCATCAGTAAGAGGATCACTTGTTCACAGTAATGAATGTAAGGGCTTGTAGCAGTGATGAAACATGGTTGTTGGATAGTGGATGTACTCACCATATGACCTCCAAGTTAGATGAAGGCTACATATCAANATGTACTCACCATATGACCTCCAAGTTAGATGAAGGCTACATATCAAATGTTAAAGTTGGGAATGGAGAGTTTGTGGAAGTGAAGGGAGTTGGTGAAATTTTAATGTAGACTTCATCAGGTACTAAGTATATTTATGATGTTCTTTATGTACCTAATATTGATCAAAATTTGATTAGTGCTGGTCAATTGATTGAGAAAGACTGCACTCTAATTTTTAAAGATAAATGATGCACCATATTTGATCCTCAAAATCAGAAAGCGATGGTTGTTGGAATGAGTTATAGGAGCTTCCCTTTTGAGTGGAAAAATGTGAATGATTAGGCACTTGCATGCACTGCAATGGACCTTCTTTATGGCATAAATGGTTTGGACATGCTAACTACTTAAACAAATGCATGAATTGGAATTAGTTAAAAGCTTGCCTGAAATCAGTAGAGATGATGAATGTGTGTGTGATGTCTACCAACTTGGAAAGCAAATAGATTGCTATTTCCCAAAAATCAGTTAAGAAGAGCTTCAAGTAGGCTGCAATTGATCCATTCTGATGTATGTGGTCCAATGAGAACTCCTACTCTAAATGGCAACAAGTACTTTGTGCTTTTCATTGATGATTTGACAAAGATGTGTGGGTATATTTTCTGAGGTTAAAGTCTGAAGTTGCTGGTGTATTTCAATGGTTTAAAAGCCTGGTGGAAAATGAGAGCAACTGCAGAATCAAAGCTATCAGATCAGACAATGGAACAAAGTATTTCTGTAGCCAATCTGGTAAATTCTATGAAGATATGGGTTTACAACATCAGCTAACAGTTCCTTATTCTCCCGAGCAGAATGGTATTCGTGAAAGGAAGAATAAAATAGTTATGGGGATGGCTAGGTGTCTAATGTTGGATAAGAAGGTACCTAAAGAATTCTAGGCTGAGATAGTGCACATAGCCATATACCTTCTTAACAGGTTACCTACAAAGTCCTTAGACAAATAGACTCCTCTTGAAGCTTGGTATGAAATGAAACCTGATGTCTCTTATCTGAAAGTATTTGGTAATATTTGCTACACTCATATACCTGATGTGAAGAGGGATAAACCAAGTCAAAAGGCTAAAGTAGGAGTCTTGGTTGGATATTGTAGCAATGCCAAAGGCTATAGAGTTTACAATCCTCAAAGCAAGTGAGTGATCTCCAGCAAAGATAACAAAGTGGATGAAGAAGCTTCATGGAATTGGGACTCAAGTGCAGACAATCAACCTCAGATTCCAAATGTAATTCTTCAGTTGATACTGATATCAATGAAGTAGAAGTGGGATCTGATAGTGATTCAGATTCTGAAAATGAAGTACTGACGACTAGGCCATTTGTTGATGTATATGCCAGATGTAATTCAACTCAATTGGAGCCTTCAAACTTTGTTGAAGCTGAAAATTCAAAGGAATGGATGGCTACAATGAAGGAGAAGCTAAGCATGATAGAGAAGCATGAAACCTGGGTGTTGGTTGATAGACCAAAGGACAAGAATGTGATTGGAGTTAAATGTGTGTACAAAACTAAGCTAAATTCTGATGGTTCAATCAACAAGCTAAAAGCCAAGTTAGTTGTGAAAGGATATGCCCAAAAATACGGCATTTACTTTACAGATACTTTTGCTTCTGTGGCCAGGTATGAAACTATTAGATTATTATTTACCATTGCTACTCAAGGAGACTTGAAAATACATTAGCTGGATGTTAAATCGGCCTTCTTAAATGGATATTTGAATGAGGAGATATTTATTGAAAAACGTGATGGCTTGCTTGTAACTGGAGCATATGATAAGGTTTATCTGTTAAGGAAGGCCTTGTATGGCTTGAAGTAGGCTCCAAGAGTCTGTTATAGCATAATAGATGAGTATTTGAGCTGCATTGGCTTCATCAAAAGTGTTAATGAACAAACCTTTATATAAAACATGTGGAGGAAGAATTGATTATCATCTCCTTATATGTTGATGATCTTCTAATAACAACCTTGGGAAAATGCAATATTTTCTTAGCATGGAAATAAATCAAACACAAGAAAGATTTTTGTTTGTCAAAGGAGATATGCTAAGAAAATGTTGAAGAAATTCAGAATGGAGAACTGCAAACCAGCGAATACTCCCTTTGTTACAACTTATTTAAGTTAGTCCAAAGTCAAAGAAGGAATTGTCAAAGTCATAGTCAAAATGGGACTTAAATGAAGCAAATTATTTTTTGGAGTTTATTTAGCAATAAATAATAAATGAGGGTTTTAAATTGATACAATTTTAAGTTGGGAGCACTTTTCAAGTATTAAAATGTAAGGATTTAATAGGGTCTTATATGAAGGTTGGAGGGCTTCCTTTGTAATTAAAGGTTAGTGCCCCATTAAAATAGCAATTGGAAACCCCATTATTCATCTTTTTACACTCATACATAGCTGGACAGAAATGGGAAGCCTGAACGAGAGCTAAAGATCGAAACCAAGAGAAGGAAAAAGAGAGGAAAAAAGAGAAAGAAAAGAAGGGAAAAGGGAGGAAGAAAGAGTAAACATTATTTCCCTCAATCTTGGGTTTAATTTATCTATTTCTTCAAGAGATAAATGAATAATTTATGTTGAATTTATAGGGTATTAATTTGTTAGTTTAATTTTCAAATCAAGTTGAAGGAGTACCATTGTTAGTGCTAGTTTCTTGATTGATTATCCTCCATTTACA